>PVLA01005308.1:58854-150624 GCA_004027455.1 Hydrochoerus hydrochaeris | reverse complement strand
TGGTTATTGAACCCACGGCCTCATACATACCAGGCAAATACTCTACCACTAAGCTACACCCTAATTCCTGTACACCTGTTCCCCTCACAGTATGCTACACACATCTTTTCAAACCCATTCATGTATATTACAGCCTTTGTATTAATAGCAATATAGTATTCTATGCTGAATATATTGAGATTTATTCAGTCAGCTATTGATAGACATTTGTGACATCTCCACTTTTTTTCTGGCAAAGCAAGGAATGACTTTGTATATTTTTGGATTTTCATGCTAGTGAATTTATAGGATAAGGTTTTCAGAGTAGTATTGCTGGGTCAAAGGTTAAGCACATTTAAAATTTTGATAAATTCTTCTAAATTGCCAGGTGGCCAGATTTGTTAGGAAAGGGTAATGAGTTCTGATTTTGGTCAAAGGAGATCAAAGTGCTGAAGGCCTGTGGTCACTATTGATGCCCCAAGATCAATTAGTGATATAGTTTGAGAGTCTGAATAGAAGTGACAACTGGTGATGTGCCAGAATCAGAAGTATGAAAACCCTAAGCCTCGTCATGTTTTATGAAAATAAATTATACTTTAAATACAAATAAAAATACTAGACAATTAATAATGAAAGGTTTTCAATGTCCTGTGAGAGTACTCACACAGCACATAAAAATGCAGTCCCATCCTGTTTACCGTAAAACTAATACATTGGCTATGATAAATATTAACTACACATTAAAAGTTTTTTCTTACCTCCTTAAATTTAGAAGTGCTTCTGGAGAATGACTTAGATTCTTTAGATCTTGTTAAAACATTTACGAGTCAGTGTCTTTCAGCTAAAGCCCCATAGGATCACGCTGACAGCTGAACAAGTTAGATTACTCATTGTAGCAAAGGGGGACAGGTGCCAGGAGAAGCCTTGTACCACAGCTATCACTCAGTAGGTGCTAAAAGTTATCTTATGAGTGAACATTGAATGGATCTAAGAGGGTGATCATCTTGTTTTCACTTTTTGTGCTTCACTTATATCTATATCTTAGGGCTTTTAACAGTCCTTGGAAGAGCTGGGAATGTAGCTCAGTGGCAGAGCACTTGCCTAGCATGTGCAAGACCCTAGGTTCAGTTCCCAGCAGTACAAAAAGACAAACACATGAACAAAAAACAGTGCTTGGCATACAGAAGTGCTCAATAAATTATTGCATAATGGATTATACTGGCTAATTTTATGTATTACGTTGATGGCCACAGAATATCCAGATAACTGTTTAGACATTATTTCTGACTGTGTCTGGTGAGATGTTTTGAATTGGTGGGGCAAGAAAAGTAGATTTCCCTCTCCAGTGTGAGTGGAGAGGTCTAAATCCATTTAGACCAAAAAAGTAAAGATTGAATCAACTATGCCTGGTGGCTTGGCCTGGAGCAATAGATCTTTTCCTGCCTGTGGCCCTCCTGATTCTTAGGCCTTCCAACCCAAAATTGAATCTATGCTGTTATCTCTTCAGCTCTCATGCTTTTAAACTAAATTACCAGTTTTCCTGCATCTCCAGCACATGACAGGTTATAGACTACTTAGCTTCCATAATCACAAAAGCCATTGCCTGTAATAAATCTCTTCCTACTTACATTTCTATCTATCTATCTATCTATCTATCTATCTATCTATCTATCTGCTATCTTTCTATCTATCTATCTGCTATCTATCTATCTATCTATCTATCTATCTATTTATCTGTAGAAATACAGACAAATATGTGTGGTATTAGTGTTGTTTCCCTGGCGAACATAATACATGAGTTAGTAGCCTCACTCTTTTCCATTCATTTCATTCTGTCCAAGAAACCATTCCAATGGCTTCCGTCATCCCAAATAATCAAAATGTTCAATGCATATGTAATTAGTGGTAAAGGTTTAGGCATGTGAAATAAGCTGAAAATGATTGAAAATACAAGATTTGGTCTGAATTTTTGCTTTATGTACCTTTTTATCTTATCAGAAGCTCTGCACAGTCTCAGATCAAATAAAAGTTCTCAAGAAACCAGTGATGGCCGTCAGAGTCCGGCACACTTCATTGGAAAGCCATAAATGCAATTACTAGATCATTAAGGACTGTAAAACAGAAGCTTTGAGGCAACATGCGCAGAATTGCCTCGTTGAGCACGAACAGGGTCCTGCACGTGCCAGTGCTTCCCTGCTGGAAGCCACCTAGGAAAAGACAAAGGATTTTGAATTGAAATGGCTTACTGACAATCTTCTAGAGAGACACAGGATCCACTTACAATTCTAGTTGTCTTCTTGTGCCATATGTTAACTTGAACTCTAGGCAGGGCATTGAGGACTGATTGCATTCATTACTTGATTCTTTACCCATTGTATTACTTTGTTACTACTAAGTTACTTCCACAGACTGGAGTAACAACACCAGAAATTGTTTGTGTCCCAGTTCTGTAGACTACAGTTCTGAGAACAAAGTTGATTTTTTCTGTGGTCCCCAAGGGAAGGATCAGTTCCAGGCCTCTCTTCTGGGAGCGTAGATGGCCACCCTGTTTTGGGGTTTTCATATCACCTTCCTTCTGTGTGTGTTTGTGTCCTTCCTTCACTTACTTATAAGGACACCAAGTCATAGTGGATCGGGGGGCCATTCTAATGACTTCATCTCAATTTGTTTATCTCTGTGAAAACCTTATCTCAAATAATGTCACATTCTGAGACTCCAAGGATTAGGATTTCATCATGTTAATATTGAGAGGGACACAGTTCAGCCTATAAAATCTCTCCGGCCTGTGTAGTTTCTCTCATAAAAGAGGTGCAGTATACTCCTCATCTTTTGAGATTTTGTTGGTCTTGTTTGTCCAGTGTGATATTATAAAGACAGAGATGTTCCAAGCAGAGCTTGAAAATCTTGTGTATTTCTGCTTTTGCTCTTGTTCCCCTGCAATTCCCCAGTGAAAATACCCAGGTTATCCTGCAAGAGGACAAGAGGCTTGTGTGCTGGAGCCAAGGTGTCCATCTTGTCAGAAATCAGCCTAGATCCGCTAACAGCCAGCCAACCCTAAACTGTAGGTGAGTGCAGCCAGGATCAGCAGAGCTACCCGAGTAACACGCAGTTAACCACAGACATGTGAGTGAGACAGCAAGACCAGATGAACCCAGCCCAGGTCAGCAGAATCCCATGTAATCATCTCTTGCTCTGTGCCCTAAGGCTTATGTAGTTGCTTGTTATGTTTTGGAAGAAGACATCACTGATACAAGATTAGTAATACCTAATGCAAGGACCCATGAGAGAAAGCACAGCCCTTTTAAGTAGTCCTTCAATGAATTATTGTCATGGTATTACAGTATTTCACAAACTCTTGAGGTCTGTGCGAAAGTAAGGAGCCACCGTACCTATAATGTGCTGTGTAATAATGGTGATAAAAGGGTTGGAACTAATATAAGTAACAAATTGAGTGCTGGCCATTATGCATAAATAAAAACCTACCCTCATGTTCAATAAGTATTTATAATATTATGTAACATCTGCTCTGTGCAGATTCTTAAGAACCACTTATGAGAAAAATGCAACTCGGAGAATCACAGTGACTATTTTCAGGTTGGAGAGGTTACAAGTGGCAAAGACTTTACCAGAATATGAGATATTCATAGTTTGTCTCATATGAAAAACATGATATTTTCATATTTCCCCCTCAGGAAGCTATTGACATTTTAAAAAAGTGAATGAACCAAGATGATTACCTCATCTCTGGCATCTTTCTCCTGATTTCTAGTTTGAAAAGGGGCAAAATAGGAAATTGGGCATCCATCCATCCATCCATCCATCCATCCAACAAATACTGATTAAGGCCCTACTATGCAATAGGTAGTTTACTCGACACTCTTATTTCTAATTCTATCTGCTTTGTTTCTCTTGTGTTTTTTTCTCAACCCTGATTTCTCTTTAATTCCCCTCTGTGAGTATTCAGGAGAGCTAAAACTCCTCACGTGTCATGCTGAATCTGTGCAAGGGTATGCTGATAGTGTTATACATCTAAAATGGTAACTGTTGTGTTATTTTGTGTTTTTGAAAGGTCATATAGTAAGTATAGTGGTTGAGAGTATTCTGATAAGTCTAATCCCACCACAGTTTGCCACGTGCTCAGTTCAGAAGCTAAATATTGCATATTCCCAAAGTCCAAAGTTATTGGCAGCCATTGTCTGTTCATTCATCCATTTTATTTGGTTTCTTTGTATCATCTGTTATGGGTCAGGCTCTGTATGAATATGTGGATAGGCACCACCTGTTCTGGCCTCACTTACAAAGATGGTAACACACAGTGATGTAGTGCTTATTATATGCCAATACAACTGCAAATGTTTTACAAATATTAATTCACTTACTTTTAATGACAATTCTGTGAGGTATATACTGTTACTTCCTTTAACAGAGGAGGAAACTGAGATATGTGCAGGTCTTGTGCATACATATATATGAGTGACAGAGCTAGAGTTTGAATACTGGTATCTGGGTCCAGGGTCTTCCATACTGCCTTTCCAGAATCTCTTTTGGCGTCACCACTGGAGGCCATATTCTCCTCTGAGCCACCGTTGGGTGAGTCTGCACTGTCTCTGGAGTGTGCCAGATGATGACACTAATGGGGAGGGAAAAGAGGTGCTATCTTCACGATAAAACCATTACATATTCCAGCCTGGAATTTGAATACAGACCCTGCTCCACTCCTGGACTTATTTGCCAATTGTATAATCTTTACAATTTCATCTTTCTTCTGAAACTAACCCATAGCAGAACACAAGTCATTGCTCATTTTTGGATAAATCAGTAGGGAGAGAAGGAGGAAAGACTTTCAAAGACATTTCATTCAAACCTCGGTTTCCTCATCTGTGACATGGAAACAAGTGAGATAAAAAGTGTAACATAAAGTGCTGACTTTCATTGAACACTTTTCCTGGGCCACCTCTGGTAAATGCTTTGCCACTTGTATGCTTTTAATTCTTCTTTTTTAAAATTTTTTTACCTCTTTAAATTTCTTTTTTTTAATTTTAAAGGCAATAAAACTGACAAAACAAAACAAAACAAAACAAAGCAAATCAGAACAGAACAATGTGAGCAGCACAGGACTTCAAAACAAGACAGCAGGAAATCAACAGGGGCTACCATAATTGTAGTGAGCTGTTAAAGCTGAATATACAGGGCGGTGGCATGGCAGGGGTATGGCTAAACTGAGAACAAGGAGAGCCTGTGGCAAGATAGGCCACGGCTGAGGACACCTGGCTCTGACACCAATTAATAGGATGGAGATTGTGGCTGCAGGCATTTCACTCCTGTGGCAGGATTTATCTGGAGACTTTCTCCTAGGATAGTTCTCCTTAATTAGCATAATCTGTTTCTTAGAGGGATCCTTGAAGCTCTCCCAAGGTCCTGCTCAGGTTTCCTGCGTTTTCCTTTTTTGAATATTAACCCCTTCCTTGTTTGAATATTCAGTAAATATGGGCCACCCAGAGACATTCCCTGTCTTAGCCCACAGAGTCTTAAACTCTGCAGAGGATTTTGATCCTCCTAGAGCCCTAAAAATCATACTACTTGTCTCATTTATTTAAGCCTTCACTGTACACTCGTTTGGGAGACTGGGGATCTTGGCCAGGTCCCCAGTACGTAATGTCTCTTGTTTTCTTTGAAATAGTTGTCCATATCTTCATCCACAATAAACTCAAACAATAAAATAGTATAAAACCAATGAAAACAAGCCAATGAAAGCATTACAGGACTTCAAAACAAGACAATAGGAAATCAACAATGGCCACCATAATGTCTCTAGTTTTCTTCAAAATAGCTATCTATACCTTCACAGATAATAAAATCAAATAAAACACAAGAGAATAAAACTAATTAAAAAGAATAAAAGTATTATAGGACTTCAAAACAAGATGATAGAAAAATCAACATTGGTTACCATAATGTCTTGTTTTCTTCAAAATAGTTGTTCATACCATCACACATAATAAAATCAAACAAAACAAAGCAATAAAACCAACTAAACACAAAAATGAAAGCATTATAGGACTTCAAGACAATAGGAAACCAACAATGATTACTGTAATATATCCCATTATCTTCAAAACTGCTGCCCAGTTTTTGACACAGTAAAATTTAACAAAACAAGACAGAACAATACTAAACCTAACAAGATTATGAAAAAGATGCAAGAGTTCAAGACAAGAAAATAAGAATTAACAGTGATTATCACCTTTCCCTGCTAGGTATTTCCTCCCCTATCAATTTCATAATATCTATTGTGTTCTTTGGATCCCACTAACTCCTGTTTTTTATGATTGGGTTTACCCGTGTGAGTTCAAGCGGTTTTGCCCATGAACGTGATCTCCAGATGCATACATTTACCTACAAGAGCCTCAAAATTATCCTACTTTGTAGCTGGGTAGCTTTCTGTTGTATGAAAATATCATATCTTTCTTATCCATTCTGTGGTTGATGGGTAAGTTACCCTTGCTTTTTTCTGGCCTCCTGTCATGTGGAACAATTGTTTTCTCTCCTTTGATTTTCAGTCTATGAATTTCCTTTTGAGTTAAATGTGTTTGTTGTGTACAGTATATTGATGGATCTTGTTTCTTGATCCACTTGTCCTGTGTTTTTTTTATTGGTGAATTGAGGCCATCTATGTTAATGTTTACAGCCAACATACACTGGTCCGTCTCAGCCGTGCTCTCCCCTCCTGCTATTGGCCTCTACTTTTCCCCTTCATTCAGTTGCCTATCCTGTTTGTCCTCCTCTGCTGCTGTTCCTGGAACCATGGTCATCTTTATCTCTCTCTAGAATATCCTTCAGCATTCTCTGTAGAGTTGGTTTGGTAGTCACGAATTCCTTCAGTTTTTCTTTATCTTATTTTTCCATCAATTTTGAAAGATAGTTTTGCTGGGTAGATCAATCTGGGTTGGAATTTGTTTTCTTTCAGAGCTTGAAACACTTCCCTCCAAACTCTTCTTGACTTGTTGGTTTGTGTTGACAAGTCCACTGTGATTCTGTTTGGTTTTCCTTTATAGGTGATCTGTATTTTCTCTAACAGCTTTTAATACTCTGTTCTTGTGCTGAATTTCTGGGATCTTGATTATTATATGTCTGAGTATAGATTTAGTTAGGTTATAGCTAGTTTGATTTCTATATGCCTCACTTATCTGCATGCTATAAGATCCTTTTCCCATGTTTGGGAAGTTTTCTACTAATACATCTTTAAATAGCCTTTTTATTTCATTTGTGTTGACCTTTGCTTCTTTACTGATACCTATCACTCTTATATTTCTTTGCATAGTCTTACAACCATTGAATTGTTATTTCCTCATTCCTTGTTACTTTTAAGAGATCTTGCTTTTCACGATCGCTAGCTGCAATCCTGTCTTCAAGGTCTGAAAGTCTATCTTCAGTGTCTTTCAAGCTGTTTTGCAAACATTTGATTGACTTTTTAATTTCCTGGATCTCGCTTTGAATCTGTTTCATGCATTGTAATTCCTCTCTATATTCTACATTGAAGGTTACCATCATTTTTCTATGCTCCTTTTTTTCATCTGTCTTTAGATATTCTCAGCAGTTCTTTAATCATGTTTGTGATTTCTTATTTTACCTGAGACATTATTTCTGATTTGATTACTTACACAGTTTCATGAAGTTGTTTCTTTACTTCAGTTGCTATATGCTGGGAGATTTCAGGTGTGTGACTTCCATTTTCTTTCAAATCTCTCATACGTGTTCTTTGTGGGCTGAAGGTCTGAGATTGCATTTTGCTCCTTCATCTTGACCTTCTCTGGGGTTCTTCTCAACAAACTTATTGTGGGGTCCCAGGCACTTTCCAAGTTGGCTCCTTCTCCAATATGTAGGGAAATGGGACAGGCACTTGGATTTCTTTACCCCAGGTTCCCAGGGAGGTAGCAGGGCATAGGATGGGCTTCTCCAGACCCCTACAGCTACACTGGGGCTTCCTTGATGGCCAGGGGTACATAGTGGTGTGGGTGCTTCCCTCAGCCTGTGTATCTACACCGAAAGTCCCCCAATGATGGCAGGCACATAGAGGTAATTTGGTTCTCCCTGTGAGTGATGGCTGTCCAAAGGAAGCAAGAGTCTCCAACGGTGGCCTGTGGGTGCATGGGGCTTACTTGCCTGTGTGTCCCTGCTCATGCTGGCTGTCCCTGGGAAGCAAGCCTTCTGATAGTGGTGGCTGGCAGGCAGAAGCAGATCTGGCTGGTTCTCTCTGCTTGTGTTGGCCACTTTTAATTATTCTTAAAGCAGCTTTTGAAATAAGGCAAGTGTAGAGCAGTTTAGTAACTTTCTGCAGTCACACAGCTAGTAAATAGGAGGCAGAGCCTGTATCCAAAATCAGGCTGTAAACAAAGTGTCAAACACTTCACTCTAATACAACACTGTGGTTTTCATAGAGGCAGTAATGCCCCTTAGGGGTTCTTCCAAAGATTTGTGGGGGTTATTTTGGTAGTTAGAATGATGGGACAGGCGTGAAAATCTCATGATTTACCTTAGAGGACCAGGTGAGCTAGACATTCAGTGTATGAATGCCCTATGTCTTACTTAACTTTTTCATGTCCTGTTTAACATTTATGCAGATAGAAAATCATTTATAATCATACGATCTTATTTTACAGTTAGCACAGTGTGTTTAGTATACTTTGCTTTTTCTAGGATTGAAATTTATAGTGTGCATCAAGAATGATTGTAGATCATTAAAAGAAAGACGTTACCTATAGTTTTGCGTCATTTCCAAAAAGTCACGTCACCAGAGGCAGTGCTGCTGGTGGTAGTTGAAGGGTCAGCACCATGTGTCTGTCAGCTTACATTTGTAGCTGTTATACAAATAGTATTTTCACTGAGGTGCCAACATCAGACTATCTCACTATGTCTTTCAGCATTTCAATGTGAAATTGATTTGTAAAATTTTATATGCATGTAGGTTATATTATTTCTGGATTTCATTTCAGCATATTCGGGCATGTGATGGTATATTTGTTATAAAAGAGTGGGTAAAATGATCATTGCTCCCCCCTACTTCATTCTTTCCCTAATGGAATTACACACCCATAGCCTTTTCCACGTGACTTTGCAGTACCTCCCATTGGAGCAGACTATCGCCTTGCCTCAGTGATGTTGAGCTTGGCCACTGAGGTTTTCTTAGCCAATGGAATGTGGACAGAATGGACATTTGGGGTCCACAACTTTACCCATCAGGAGACATTATACATTTCCTTTAGTTCTATTGTGCTCTTGCTATTTAGCATGAGAAAAACATGCCTGTGAGGCTGCTGGTCTGGGGACACCCCTGAAATAAACCTGGACCTACCACGGGTGTCAAGCATATGGGGTCCTAGATGAACTTAGCAGTACTATAGCCAAGCACAGGTGCATATGTAAAATAATTAAAATATTTATACTCATGAATCTTTTAGATTTGGGGATTGTTATAAATCAGAAACTGGCTGGTATAAGGGGAGACTGTATCGTATGGGACTTATAAGCACTATTATACTATTTCTCTTGTAAAAAAGCACTGAATTAATGTCTTGGCACATAAGAGTGAATACTTTATAAACAGTTCTTTTACTAGTATCACGACTAAGTGATACCCTGATGCAATGTTAAAGAGGAGCATAGGTATACAATTTTCACATCCCTAGGTTTAGGGTCTCTGCAATTACTGTTGAACCTTCTTACCACCAGGGTAAGTGCTAGTGGTCTGGCAGGGTGTAAATTCACAGAGCATGCAGGTCAGAGATAATTGATGAGTCCTTTTCCTTAAAATGGGATCCAGGACCATGGAAACACAAGCATGTTCAGCTTTGTGACGGTGGATTGTAATTACCAAGTTATTAACCAGAGCATTATGTGAAAGATTGATGGTTCTTGCTCAATGTAATGTGTCCTTTAAATGCTAAATAATAAGTTAAATGCAAGGAATAAATAAGTTCGATGGTTTATTTATGGGGTAATTATGCAATATTTTTAGCCCATAAACTAGGGCATCTGTAGAAACTCAGTGCTATGAAGGAGAAAGAGCTCCGAATTAGAAATCAGGAGACCTGGATTCTCTGGCACCTGCCAGCTAGTGACCTTGAACAGATTGCACCATTGCTCCAAGCCCCATTTTCTTCATTTGGAAAATTAGAGGTGAGAGTAATAAAATACCCATCTCATGGAGTGGTTGTGACATGATTATATATATGCCACTGAGCATGGTGTCTGACACATAATACTCACTTGCAAAATGTTAACTATCATTATATCCTCATATAGGAAATAAAGAGATTTGACCCAATTAGTATGAAATTCCCTTCATATTTTCACTCAGTAAGTAATTGGTGCACTATGTAATAGGCCATTAATTAATTAATTAATTAATTTTACAAAAGTACTCATTGTTATTTTCTGCTTAAACATAACCAGAAAAGAGTAGATTTAGGCAAAAATAAGGAGGAAACTAAAAATCACTCAGCTAATACTACCATCTAAATATAAATGTCGTTAACATTTTATGTAGACTCCTAGTCTGTTTTTAAACCTGTGTATAGAATTTCTTTTTTGAATCTGAAATTGGAATCATGCTGTACATGCTGATTTGCACCTGCTTTTGAGATGTTTCCAATGTCATTAAATATTCTCCTAAAACACACTTTTTAAATGGCTGCAGTGTAGAATATTCTTCAGGAACACTATCTAAGTGGAAGAGTTATTCATGGAAGCCTACTTAGCCCATTCACTTAAATTATACTTTCAGACTTTCTGAAATCCTCATTTCAAATTGGTTTTAAATAGGCCAAGGCTTGGCTTTAAGATTCCTCTCCACCTTTTCCTCCCTCCTCTGGTTGCCCCCAAGCTCTCTGTCAAGTAGTTAATGATTGTACCAGGCACTTATTCAGTAGGGGAGCTCTCAGTTTAAAGGGTCTCTGTGGTGAGCCATTTTGTAAAAGGGAAGAATGTCATTCAAATAACCACCCCCTAATTTTTCTGCTAGGCTGAGGTCTTTTTTTTCCTCTCCCAAAGTCCATCTACAGGTGTAAAAAGTTCCCTACCAGACTTCGTAAACCACCTTCCTTGATGCCAACTAGTACTTTTTCTCTGGATAACAAATAGAAACACATTTTTTTGTCCCTTCTGCCACCCATAGTCAAGCTAATTGGCTCCTACTGGTAATATCTGAGATGAATATAAGTGATTTGTGTATAATCATAAAACTTAGTAGTTACATATTTATTTTAATGTGGATTGGAAATATCTATATCTATATATCTTATAAATTAAAATTGAGATTCCATGGAATTGTTGCTTAGGATGCAGTAGAATTTAAGCACAAAATTCACTGAGTGAAAAAAGTAGGAAATGGTACAGGAATGTGGCATTTGGTAAATCTGGTAATTGTCATTTTGCAACTGTCATTTGATAATTGATACTGGGTAAATGTTGTCCTCATTCAAGTCACCATTATCTGCCTGGATTTCTAAAGTCCCTTCCTTCCAGATCTCTCTGCCCTTACTTTTTCTCTCTTGCAACCTATTTTCCACACAGCAGCCACACAGCAGTGATGATTTTAAAGACATAAACTGAAGAACTCTCACCAGTCACACCCACTTTCTAGGGCTTTCCATTGTTTTCAAGATATCAATTAAAAAATTTTTTATTGCAGTTTTAGAACTCAAGCCCCAAACTGTGGGCATGCTAGGTTAAGTGCTCTAACACTGAGCTACATTGCTACCCCCAAATCAAAATTCTTAATATTTAATTCCAACAGCAAGGCTGTTATGTAGGCATTGATATCCTTATTTTACAGATCAAGAAACTGAAGATCAGAAAAGTGAACACATGGTTCAAGATCATACAACTAATAATTAGCAGAGGAAAGATTTAAACCTAGGTCTTCTGATTCTAGGTTTTTGTTTTCATACCTAAGACATTCTCCAAATTCATCTCTCAATCCTGACTTTAGGCAATTAGAAGAAATCAGGTGTGTCAATGTTAGTGTTTGGTTGTGTCTTGGTTACTTTCTCATTGCTGAGACAAAATACCCAACACCCGCAAGTTAAAGGAGGCAACGTTTATTTTAGGTCATAGTTTGTAGAGGTTTTGGTCCACAGTTGGCAGGTTCCCAGGCAGTATGGCATGGTAGAGGGACATAGCAGAGGAGAAACAGTCCATGGCATGGCAGGCAGGCAGCAGCCACCTTCCTTCTGCTTTCCCTTGTATATCATCCAGGCTAGAAGCCTGTTGGTGGGTGCCACTCACACCCAGCGTGAGCCTTCCCTCTTCAGTAAATCCATCACTCACACTTAGAGCCTGCTAAACTAATTAGTGGACTAATCCAATAACACACACCCATGATCTAATCACTCCCCAAAGCCCCACCTACGTGCCTTTGAGGCTTTAGTGGGATATCTGGATAGAAGCTACACAAGTTGGAAGTCAGGAAAAACATAACTCAGACTGGTTTAACCAAAGAAGGAATTCTGGTAATTAAAAAGTCCCAGAGGTAGGATGGACTTTTGGTATAGCTAGATTTAGGGGCCCAAATGCTACCAAGATATTTTCTCTCTCCCTGCCTCTTTGTCTTCCTGCCTCCCTGCCTGCCTGCCTTCCTCCCGTCTTCCCTTTCCTTCTTCCCTTTCCTCCCCTCCCCCTCTCCCTTTCTCCTTGTTCTTTTTTATGAGTTGATTGCATCCACAGACAAAGTTTTTGTGGTTTTGATGACTTCCAGCAGAACCCAGTATATATTTACATCTATGTCCAACAGAAAAAGCAAAATAGTTTTTGTCTCAGAATTCCCAGTAAAAGTCTCATTGCACATTTGCATCTCATAGACTCTGGTTGGGTCATGCAATTATCTCTGAACCAATCATATTGGCCAAAAGAATTGAATGTTCTGATTAGCTCCAGCCTGCATCCCATGTTCTTACTCTGGGCTGCAGATGAAGCCCCATCTGAAGCACGTGGGCTGCAAATAGATAGATGATATTTCCCAGAGGTAATTCAGAATATTTTTGCCTGAAGAGTGCATGAATTCAGGCTGGCAAAAACTGCATATGTCCAACATTTAGAACCTAATAAGGGATATGACTCTGGGAATTTTTGGAAAAATTGAAGAGTTGTTCAGGGAAGAGGAGAATTAGACAGGAAAGGAGAGAAGTGAATGGGTTTTGTGCATATGAAGAGTAGCCCGTGGAGTGATGGTGAGTGCCCTCTTGGTGATGATGGTTCCAGTCCCGGGCAGATGCAATGCCCAGCTCCCTACTTGTTCCTATTTCCTTTAAGGCTCTTGTACTGGTGAGGTCTCATGCCCATGTACAAAGGTCAGGTACAAATAGCAGTTTGACTTGGAAGTAGATGGAAGCTGGCATTCCATTTCATTCTTAGATCCTGTTTTAGTCCTTTAAAATGAACAAATGCTCTTTTAAAATTAAAAAAATAAAATGTGTCTATAAAAAGGTATATGAAGAGAACTCTTCACAGATACACAATAATTATGAGGTTATTGGAGAAAGAAACATTAAAATTACTTATAATTTTATAACTTAGATGTAACCTCCTTTAATATTTTGGTTTAAATCCATCTGGCTTTTTTTTTAATGTATAGGAGTACATTGGTTGTATATGATGCACATACATACACATATTTTTTAAAAAAAATTCTAGATCTTATATACAATATCCTCTAGAATTTTTTTCCACTTAACAATATATCATAGACATTTTCCTGTTCATTAAGTGGTTTTAGAAAATATGAGTTTTAATGACTTCACAGTGTTCCACTATATGTAACGTAGCATATTTAACTTACATAATGCCCTATTATTGGATGTCCTGGATGTTTGGCAGTTTCCTATATTATAAATAAATTTGAAACAAACATCCATAAGCATAAACACAGCTCTATTAATTTGTCTCAAGCATAGTTTTAATACATATTGTAATACTTATTGCTAATTTGCTTGCAGACTCTTATTTTAAAATGTGTTTTCATTATAAAGTCCTTACATAGTCTTAAAATATTTTAAATTATTAGAGGGTATTAAGTACATAGCAAAGGCATCAGCCATTTTTCGTAAAGCTAATTTCTGTTAGCATTCTTAATACATTCTTTCAGGTCATTTTCTATGTTAGCACACATCAAGTGTACACCCAAACACTCATACAAATTTGTTGACCTTGCCATGCTTCCCAAAGCCTAACCCTAATCCTAACCTGAATCCTAACCCTTCTCTCTTTTCTTCCACAAATCTTCGAGTGCCAGTTATGCCAGATACAAGGCTGGAACACTCAGTGATTGTGTCTGAGGATTGTCAATAAACAGAGGTAGTATGTGCTTAAATAAACAAAACACATAATAAATTCATACTGACTTCCAATTAAATCATGGCTGTAGGTTTTTTTCTTAACCTCGACACTCCTACATCTATATTTCCTTTTCCCAGTGCTGAGAATCTTTGTTCCTAAATACATGAACATGATTATTCTTTAGATTTATTCTGGGCCAGGGATATAGTTCAGTGGCACAGCACCTGCCTAGCAAGTGCAAGGTTGTGAGTTCAATTCCAGTACCCCCCTAAAAAACCCTCAAACACAGATTTATTCTGCAATATACTGCAATGCATATACTACAGCCTAGGAATAATAACATCCTTGTGTATACCATCAATATGATTCATGAAAACAATTTAAGTTTTTTCTTTATCGAGAAAAATATTATAATAAATTTCACCTTTTTAGGACTTTACAGTGTACAATTCAATGGTTAAACTACGGCCATAATGTTGTGCCCTCATCTCCACTATCTGGTTCTAAAATATTTTCATCACTCCAAATACAAATTCTGTGCACATTAAGCATTTACTGCCCATTCTGTGCTCCTCCTAAGCCTCTGAAAACCATTAATCGTCTTTCTGTTTCTACATATGTGTCTATTCTGGACATTTCATGTAAATGGAATTATATGATTTGTAGTCTTTTAAACCTGGCTTCTTTCAGTTAACATAATGTCTTTACCTTTATCTATGTTGTAGAACGTACCAGCGCTTCATTCCTTTTAAAGACTGAATCATATTTCCTTGTATGAGTTTTTAAGTTGTTTCTACATTTTGACAATTGTGAATAATGCTGCTATGAATGTTCATGTACAATTTTGTTTGAATACTTGTTTTCAACTCTATGAGCATACTATTATTTTTTTGCAGTTTTTTTTATTCTTGAGGTCTGAGTTAAATTATGTTTCAAGGACACTTGAAACATTCCCATGTGGTTATAATACTAACTAAATATGTATTTAGAGTCACTTAGTTTATTTTCTTTGAGAGTTTAGGGCTTAGTTTTCAAGTTTCATTTTGCTCGAAGATCAGTTTAAGATAAAAATTTTGGGCTCATTGTGTTTCTTTGAGAATCCTAAATGTGATACTTCATTGCCTTCTAGCATAAAGTGTAGGAATTAAAAAAATCTAAAAACCACTCTGGTAAGTGGCTGTGACTTGGCAGGCTGCGGCTGCCCCAAGGTGAGAACCATATCAGCGTTTCCTGAGATCTGTAACACCCCATGTTGGACCTTGGGGTGCTGGGAAAACGGGCAGCCAGTTCACCTCTCTGGTGGGTGGCTGTGAGCCTACTGGGGCGCGGGCTAAGAATCAAACATCCAATCCCCCTCCCCCACCCCGCTAGTAAGTGAGAGCCGGAGATCTGAGCATTGTCTTGCGAGTTTGACTATAGGCAATATAGCAAATAAGGGGGATTTTCTTCTGCCATCTCTTTGGAGGCAAATATTTTTATCTCTGTTTTGCTCTGTTTTGATTAATGGTATTGCTCTATTCAATATTCTGTTTTTATAATTTTGGTATTTCCTTTGATATTGCTCTACCTGATTGAAGGAACAACTATTGTGAAGAAAACCAGATATACTATTGTACCTATTGCTGGTATCCCGGGAACCTGCTGTGAGGTTCTGTACCAGTTTCTCTGCACTGCCTCAGTTGGCTATGTCCTGTCTTGTTCTGTTGTATTTTACTACCTTCAAAAAAAAAAAAAAATCTAACAACCATGCTGTTTGCCCCTACCAACTCCACCCCTATGGGTTCTGTGTCCTGGGGTTTCTTGTCACCTAATTATATTGTAGATGTTTTCCATGATTTTCTGGTTTTGCTCTTTGTTTTGAGTAGGTTCCTTGGCAATGGGGACTCTTGTGCAGGTGATCAAGTAGGGGAGTGTTCCCAGAATAAAATGAAGAAAGGATACAGGAAGCAGCAGGAAAAGAGGAAGAGCAAAGAGCTGGTCTCAATATGGTCTAGGGAATTATCTTGACCACACAGGGAGTTGTCCCATCTTTGGTAATGGGGCAACCTTTTGCCTCCATGTCATTGGCCATGAATTGCTCCCTAAGAGGTATCATATCCTGGACAAGGAGTTCCCATTTAATTGAGAGAATTTCTCCAGCAAAAGAGAAGCAGTGAGCCAGTAGAGTGGGAAATGCATGCATCGGCTTAGTAAAGAGAGCCTAAGGGCACCAACAACATCTAATACCATCTATGATACTCTTCTAGTTATTCTGATGTAATGGGGAGACTTGGGGTGATTCTAGAACCATATCACTGTCTCTCTTACTTTTCCAGAATCTCAGTTATCCCCTTTTTTTTGTGTGTGGTCTTTCTTCCTGCAGAAAACACCAAATCTCTCCTTTTTCACAGAGCCTGCCTGAGAGAAATAGAATCCTACAATAATAAATTTTTAGGGTGGAGTCTTTTTAGGGTGGAGTCTTCAGTGCTTCACACAGTGCCTGTGGTCCACATAACTAACTGGTCAGGTAGGCTTGCCTCCATGGAACAAAAGGGAAAGGAATCTGTTGTTTACTCTTGGAAGAAATCTCTGCCAGGTCACAAAGTGTTGAGAACAATTCAGATACAAGAATAGGCCCTTTTGGTAACTACAAAACCTGGTCTATTATCTAACTTAAATATTTTCTTCTTTCCTTTGAAGAAGGAGAACTGGGTCCTGGGTAGACCTCTCACCAGTTCTGCAGCTTGCTTCTTCCTTTGTAGCAGTTTGGTCCCTTAGGGTGGGAGGAAGCAGGGTGGAAAGGAGATACTGGGGAGACAGTGGGATAGCAGTGGGGAAGCTGTTATGCAACAAGTGCAGTCACCTTCCGGGGTTGCTGTCCCCTGGGCAGGTGGGGGGCAGTGCTGGCTCATCCTCACAGGGCATCTCTGGGGGTTTTCCAGAGAGCCTCTCACTTGGATCTCTCTCTGAGTTTCTTCTGTTTCTAGCCTCCTGCCTGCACCTTCATGAGATGCTTATGGGCAGAATACCCTTTAAGATGACACAGACCAGATCCTTTTTTTGGGAGTCATGTTAGGATCTAGAAAACACATCCCTTTAAGCATTCCTTCCATCAGTAGAAAGACTACTTGTTCCCAACCAAATCTTTCTTCACTTGGCTCCCAGGCATGGAAAATCACACGTACATGTTTCTCATTCTGTTGGGATTTTCTTGAGGTCACTAAACTCTAGGACACATGTTGAACTCTCAGAACCACTTGATTTGGAGTGAGGAGGCAAATTCCTTTCACCTTGAGATCGGATGGGGGAGAACACAGCCTCCAACAAATACTCATCACAAAATCTTCATTCCACCCCTCTCAAATCTGGACCTTGTTTTTGATGCCCAGAGTTATGAGATAGGCAAATGCCTACTGGTTCAGTTTCTACTGATCCAGTTTAAGGCTTTTTTTTTTTTTTTGGCATGTCCTGTACAGGTGATGTCATAACTTTAGTTAGGCTGTTGGTTTAACTCTAAGAAAAAATTAATTAAAATCCTATTCTTCAGCCATTCAATAAATATTTGTTTGGTAGCTCTCTTGTATAGGATTATAGTTTTGTTTTTAACTGAAGGAAGCTAATCTTGTTTGTTCTTTTTGGGGGCAAATGTAGGGTGCAGTCTAGATATTTTCCTGGAATTAGATGACTTAACCAAGGTCATCTCCTCACTTGCATTTTGTGTGCAAAGCCCAATAAAGGGAAAAAGAGAGATCATTCACCTGAGGCTCCTGTGGCTTCCTCAGAGGACAAGAATCAATGTACAAATTTCTAGTCTCCTACATAAATAGCCTGGTGGAAGGATTTGTGGAGAGCCTGTCTAAAACCCAGAGGTAGTGGGAAGAGCTTTGGAAATCATGAAATATAACCAAATTAGAGAAGAGGGCACTGAATTTTGATGACCTAAGTTTAACCAGAACTTTTAAAAATTTCTTCTGGAATTGAAAGCCAAGACTCAAAGAGATACTTGTACACCAATATTCATGGTAGTGTTCATCAAAGCTGAAAGATAGAAGCAACTGAAGTGTCTATCAACATATGAGTGGACATGGTCTATCCATACAATGAAATATTGTCCAGTTTTTAAAAGGAAATTCTGGCACATGCTAAGTGAACCATGAATGAACTTTGCAAATACTGTGAATGCAGAAAAGTCAGCTACAAAAGATAAATGTGTTATCCTACTTATAGGAGGTATCTATCACAGGAAACTCCATGGAAACAGAAGGTAGAATGGAGGTTGCCAAGGGCTATGGCAAGGGATAAGGAGTTATGTTTAATGGTACAGATTTTCTGTTTGGTATGCTAAAAACTATATGAATGGTGGTGATGGTTACACAACAGTGTGAATGTCCTCGGTGCCATAAAATTGAATACCTAAAAGCGCTAAAAATGGTAAACTCGCGTTATGTTTATTTACAGCAATAAAAAGTTACCTTTAGACCCACCCACACATTGTGCCCTAGAAAATACTGGTGTGAGATTCAATAATTGAAGAGGAAGTACACAGATAGTATGATCAGCCTGTTGGCATGTGGGAAGGGGACTAAGTATTATTTAGAAGAGAGTCAATGGCTTTGTCTAGAAGCAGCTCCAAAACTGGCCACTGTGGAGTAGCCCGTTTTACCAGGCCTACTATGATAAGACTATTTTCTCTGGAATGTCAAGCATCAGAATCAACCAGCACCCACCCCACTGAGATGTGGAGTTTGGATAAGATGCTCTGATGGACTGCTCAATGCCTCTGGGGTAATCTGAATAATTTAGAGGTTAGGAGAATTTCCTATAGAGACATATTGTCTCCTAGTAATCTAGCAGGTGGAATTCTTGACTATTATTTGAAGAGACATCAGACCACAAGAGGGCATTGCTTAACACAAAGGAATGCATTGCTAATGGGGGGATTTCAAGGAAGGATTGGGAAGATACTTTTTTTGAAGGGGGTTTCCACAAATTATATTTATGTATTTTACCCACTCTATCTCTAAACATGACAGTGAATGTGTGTGTATGTGTATGTGTGTGTGAGAGAGAGAGAGACAGAGAGAGGCAGAGAGAGAGAGAGACAGAGAGAGAGAGACAGGCGAAGAGTGTTTTCAAGAAAAACTGGGGAAAGAGGGGCTGAAGAAAAAGAAAGCAGACCAGACCTGTCTACGTTCTGCCTTTAATAAGGAAGAAGGGCCCGAGCGGGAATTTTATGACTGGGTGGCTGTCTGAACTCAACTAGACAGGAACCATCTTTCAAAGCCATCCTGAGTTGCCTTTAACACTCTCTCCAGAATAGCAGCAACATCAGCAGGAGCTTTGCAGGTCAGGCCAACTCTGTTTCCCTGACAATAAGATTATCCTAGCTAGACTCAGGTATTGCTTAACCAGGTTAGGCACAGAATAATTTAAAGCCTCAGCACTGTGAGTCTGGAAATCAGCTGAAGGAATGACAGGCTAAAGGCTGATTTATACTTTATTTGACTTGGAAGGTAAGAGGAAGAATAATTGAGCATGTGGGTTTTGGAAGAAATTGGTATAACAGCATCTTGGAGAGGATTGTTATTTTTCCTGAATCTCATGATGTTACAGGCTCTGCTCGTATAAGTTGGACAGTATTTTTATATTTGTTCTAGTTAATGTTAATAAAAAATTTACTCTCTGCATAAAATGCTTCATACCAGGGCACAAGTTACCTCTGAACATATACTCATCCACTCATACATCCACCCATATATCCTCCCATGTATCCACTCATCCACTCACTCACTTACCCACTCATATATCCAGCTATGTATCCATCCATCCATCCATCCATCCATCCATCCATCCATCCACCCACCCACCCACACACCCACACATCCATACATCCATCTGTCCATCCACCCATCCATCCACTTTTTAAAATCTCTCCAATTTAGTAACCTTTTTCCATTCTTGTTTTCTTCACTCATGTATGTAAAAGTCTCTTCACTGATCTCCTTGCCTCCCATTTTTTTGCCCACACTGAATAATCTTTGCATACTGCAGCTTCCTCATTTGAAATAATCAAGGTAATAAAATTTACTTCTCTGGTTTATTATAAATAGGATCATTACTTATTTACTTAACTCAGCTGTTCATTGAACTTTTAGTTCAGCTGTCAGTTCATGCTGTAGGATTCAGCAGCAAACAAGACAAACAGCATCTTGCCCTTGGGGGACTTCCATTCAGTGGGAGAGGCAGGCGGTAACTACACAATCACATAAATGCATGGTGCAATACCAAGTAGTGATAAATGTTCAGAAGAAAAGCAATGATAGGCATGAAGTACTTAGCACCAGGGCTGGCATATAAAAGTGTTTAGCTAGTGATAGTTATCATATTTTCAGTTATTATTATAATGGAATTAACCTATCAAAAGTCTTTCAATAATACCTGTAATTATTGAGCAGTATTGAGCACTTAATATGAACCAATTATTATGCTAAGCATTTTAATCTCACAATGATATTATGAAATAAATGTGAGCATCTCCTTCATTTCAGAATCTGTGGAATCTGGGGCACAGTTTTTCATTGTCTTTAAGAGACTGGTCAAACTCCATAATTGGGTATCCAAGTATTATTGAGGGGCAGGTGACAGATCTGGCTGTGCCTATTTCTGGCCTTATACCTTAATAAACTCTTTAATTATTGCCTTTTAACTCATTTTCCAAGAATCAATTCAGACACCATTTTCTGCAGAGAATTTGTTCTCACTACTCCTTTTCCTGTTCCCTGCAAACCCTGGCAGGGTCATGGGCTTTGCCCCCATTGTGGGTCTCATCCACAGTGCTGTAATTACCCTCCATACACCTGCCAGCATCCATCTGCTGCTGTGCAGAGAATGTGACTCCTCTGAGGGTGTGTGACTCTTGCCTCTTTCTCTCAAGGATCCAGCTCAATGCTAGGCACCTGGTAGGTGCTCCATAAATGAATGCCTTCAGATTATATGTTTGAATCTTTTGTCTGCCTAGGGGAAAGACTCCTCCTGGGGCAGGTGTATAGATTAAGGAGGGGTTCCTTGGGATCTAATGTGGACAAGGAATCTTAGAAAGAGGTTCTAATTCTGACCTGTCATGAGCTTTGGAAGCCATAGCTGGTTATTCAATCTCATTATACCCCTGCTAGATGGCACAAATAGTTGAGAGTCCATTTCCAAAGCCTGCCCAGACCTCCTGCCTTGCCTGTCTCCCCAGTGAATAAAACCACTTGTATTTCCCAGGCCTTCTGGAGACCAAGAGATAGCTGTATGGGAGCTTAGATTTGAGCTGGGGAAGGTTAGATATTGAGCAAGGGTGTTCCTACATATGTTCAAAGCTTCTGATGGTTCTGGGAGGAGGCTAGGAAGGGTCTGGAGCTTCTGCTTATATTTGCACCCATCTTTTTGGGCCACCAAAGCAAAATACTGCAGTCTGAATGGCACAAGCATCAGAAATTAATATTCTTACAATTCTGGAGGCTGGAAGTCCAAGGTAAGGATGCTGGTGGAATGGTTTCCTCTGAAGCCCCCCCTTTTGTGTGTAGATGGCCACACATAGCCTTTCTTCTGTGCCTACCTATCCCTGGGGTTTCTTCATCTTCTATAAGGACATCAATCTTATTGGATTACTCTTATGACACAATGCAACCTCAATTATCTGCCTAAAGATCCTATTTCCAAATAACTGTCACACTGAAGATTTGGGTTTCTTTATATGAATTTTTTTGGAGGGGGTGTACAATTCAGTCTATAACTGTATTTCTACCCTTAAGTCCCTCTAAGTGTCAGGGGGTATTTTTGATTGCTACGAAATTCTCAGAGCCTAATCTAATTCCTGGTATGCATGGAATGGGACAGTCTATAATCTCTGTGAACTCCCTTATCCAAGTTTAGCTGTGACGAGTCATTCATTGATCCAATTTACTGCTATTTTCTAGGGCTATAAGGCCCAAATCAGCAATTTCTTCACTTGTCTTCCTTCTACTCCCATCCTGGGAACATATAATCCTGTTATTTCCTGATATACTCTGTTCTTCCTGTGCCCATACTCTTACCTCTGCTTGGAAAACTACCCCTCTCATTTTTTTCCCCCTCTCCTTTTCTGGTTAACTCAAACTTCTTTAAGATCAATGTCAGAGAGGCATCAATCTCAGTAGACTAGGTTCTCACTTCTTTTCATTTTGCACAACAATTCACATCATCTTCACTGTTGGCACTTGTCTAAATATCTGCTCGCCTTCTAGTTCTAGGAGCACCTGTGAGTAGGGGATCTTCAGAACCTAGGCCAGCACCTGGCATCACATACTAGATTAATAATAGAATAGAATACCAAAAATGAACAAACAAAACAATCCTCCAATCCAATTCTTTATTTTTTATTTTTAAGAGAATAAAACCAAACAAAATAAAACAGAATAAAACCAGTCAAAACAAAACAGTGAAAGTGATACAGGACTTCAAAACAAGATAATAGGAGATCAACAATGGCTACCATAATGTATTATGTATCTTTGAAATAGCTGCCCATGGTAGCCAGGCGTGGTGGCTCATGCCTGTAATCCCAGCACTCGGGAGGCTGAGGCAGGAGGATCGTTGCGAGTTCGAGACCAGCCTGGGCTACAAAGTGAGCTCAAGGACAGCCTGAACTGCATAGTGAGACCTTGTCTCAAAAAGCCAAAAAAAAAAAAAAAGAAATCGCTGCCCATGTCATCAGATATAATAAAATCAAACCAAACAAATCAGAATAAAACAAAACAAAACAAAACAATGAAAATGATACAGGACTTTAGAACAAAATAGTAGGGAATTAACAATGGTTACCTTCTCTTTTTAGACGTTTCTTCCCCTTTCACTTTCACAATATCTGTTGTACATCTTGGATCCCATGTGCTCCTTCAGTTTTTTATATTAGGGAAACAACATGATGTTCATCTATGTATGTCCAAACCATTTCACCCAAGAGCATGATTACAAGTTGGATCCATTTTACCTGTAAGATGCCTCATGATTCTCTGTCTTTATTGCTGAGTAGCTTTCCATTGTATACAAATGCCATATCTTTCTTATCTGTGCTGCAGTTGATGGGCAAGCTACCCCTGCCTTTTTCTGGCCTCCTGTTGTGTAGAGCATTATTTTCTCTTTTGACTTTCATTCTATGAATTTCCTTTTGAGTTAACATGTTTCTTGTATACGGCATATTGGTAGATATTGTTTCTTGACCCACTCTACCTGTGTTTCTTTTTATTGGTGAATTGAGGCCATCTATATTAATGGTTATAGCCAATAGGCACTGGTTTGTGTCTGCCATGCTTTTCTCCTGCCTTTGGCTCCCTACTTTTCTCTTTCATTCAACTGTCTGCCCCACTTGGTGATCCCACTCTGCTGTATTCCTGGGCCCATGGTCATTTTATCTCTCTCTAGAATGTCCTTTAATACTCTTTGTAGGGTTGATTTGGTGGTCATGAATTCCTTCAGTTGTTCTTTGTCATGGAAGTGTCTTATTTCTACAGTAATTTTGAAAGGTAGTCTTGTAGGGTACATCAATCTGGGTTGGAAGTTGTTTTCTTTCAGGACTTGAAATATTTTGTTCTCAACTCGACCTGATGGTTTGTGTTGAGAAGTCTGTCATGATTCTGATGGGTTTTCCTTTATAGATGACCTGTTTCTTTTCTCTAACATCCTTTAATACTCTGTTGTTCTGCTGAATTCCTGGGATATTGATTATTATATGTCTGGTATAGATTTATTTTGGTTATGGTTAGTTGGAGTTTTATAGTCCTCACTTATCTGTATGTCAGATCTTTTTTCCATGCTTGGGAAGTTTTCTACTATTACTTATGTAAATAATCTCTTTATGTGATTTGTGTTGATTGTTGCTTTTTCACTGACACCTATCATTCTTAAATTATTTTTTTTTTGTGTTGCCTTATAGCCACTGAATTGTTATTTCCTGGATCCTTGTTATTTTAAGAGATCTTTCCTTTTGTGATTGCTAGCTGCCTTCTTGTCTTCAATGTCTGAAGCTCTATCTTTAATTTCCTTCAAGAAGTTTTTCCAGCTTTCAATAAAGTTTTTAATTTCCTGGATATCTCTTTGAGTCTGTTTAATTCTTTCCAATTCTTCTCTACATTGTTCATTCAAGGTTTCCATCATTTCTCTCTATTTTTTTAAATCTATGTCTTCTTTAGATATGCTTAGTAACACTTTTATTATGTTTGTCATTTCTTCTTTTACCTGAGATATTATTTCTGATCTGATTTCTTTTACAATCTCATGCAGTAGTTTCTTTACTTCAGCTGCCACCATCCCACAAATTTCAGGTATGAGACTTCCACTTTCTTTCTCTGTCTCCTGGACTTGTTCTGTTTGGGCTGGAAGCCAGAGATTGGCTTATGCTTCTTTGTCTTGACATTTTCCTGAGTTCCTCTGGATGAGTGGGTTGTGGGATCCCAGGCATTTCCCTCATTGGCTACCCATCCACATTGTAGAAGGATAGGTCAGGCATCTGGGTTTTTCCTAACCCAGGATTCCCCGAAGGTGGTGAGCTATAGGGTGAGATTCTCCAGACACTCATAGCTTGTCCAAGGCATGGCTGGCTGGTCCTCCCCACTTGCACTGGCTACCTGTGGGAGAGTCCCAATGGTGGCTGAAATGTGTGCAGGGGCTGGGCTGACCCTCCAATCCTTTGAAAGGAATTTTAACTGAAATAGCTTATCCAGACACCCCTGCTGCCCCCATGCTGGGTACATTGTGACTAGCCATTCTTTGCTAATTAACTAGCAAAATTATATCAGTTCAATCACAGAGTTGGCAAGAAAACTTCAAATACTCAATTTCATCTGGTACTCAACTTTCAAGCCCAAAACTCTCTCCAGGATCAGTAAATTTCAACTATATCTTTTTATGTTTCTCTTATGCCTGTCATCAAGTCAGAGACAGGGCAGTATCACTTCTGATGAGTGTCTATGCAGGGTGGTCCTTGAATTTGTTGGGACAACTAAATTAGCTTACTAGAACACTATCCTTTTTCTTTTAAAACTGAGATATAATTCACACATCATAAAATTTACCCCTTTAAATTATATAATCACAAAGTTGTGCAATGATCACCAATATCTAACTCAAGAACATTTTCATCACTCCCAAAAGAAATCCTATGCCTATTAGCAGTCATACCCCATTCTGTCCCCTAATCTACTTTTTATATCTGCAGATTTTCCTGTTATCAACATTTTATATGAATGGAATTATATGGTAATTAACCTGTTGTCATTGGCTTCTTTCAGTTATCATAATGTTTTCAAGGCTTATTAAAGTGGTAGCCTAATTTTTTTTGAGAGATTTTGCTATATAATTCATGTTGGTGTTGAACTCACTATGTGAGGCTGGTCTCAAACTCTCTGTAATCCTGCTGCTTCAGCTTCCCAAATGCCATCATACCTGGCTTTTCCATTCTTTCTTATAGCTTAATAATACTCTATTATACTCATGTAGCACATTTTGTTTATTCACTCATTAGTTGATCAATATTTGGATTGTTTCTAATATCATTTTCTTTTCAAAGGGGAGCAGTGATATGCCCACTGCTTTAAAGTTCCTCCATTGCTCAGTTTTAAATTAATCTCACCTCTTGGTTGAGGTTTCTGTCTATTCTGTACCTGTTAAGCATGGTGCCTGGGACAGAATGGGTGTCCCAGAAGTGAATGTTAAATGGAAGAACAAATCCATCAATGCATATTTGTCATAGGTGGTGCTAACCATGTGCCAGACACTATTCTAAGCCTTCATTCAAGCCTGACAAAAATAATATTCTGGGTTAGATAAAATATTAAAATAATTTTTACCTGTTTCCTTTTACTTGTTTTGATGTGGTTACTAGAAACTTTCAAATTTCCACAGTATGTGGTTGTATAATATTTCTGTTGGACAGCCTTTCTTAACATGTTCATGATGTGGCCCTAATTTGTTTGTCTCACTGCCAGCTCACTTGAACCACTGCATGACTGTCCTGCCAGGCAGATTTTTATTAATTTTATTAGTAAAACATTGATATAAAAAGCATTTCCAGCCTACAAATTTCAGCATCTGTTAAATCATCAAATCAGATAGGAATAATCAAATTTTATTTCCTATCCTTCCTAATCTCTATTACCCTAGCAACCATTGCGGTTATCTAGTTACTTTGAGTAATTTCAATAGCAATAAAAATACCTACAAACATAGATCAACCAGCTACAAATATTAGTCAGCAGTTATAGCTATAAATAGCAGCAATACCTGTGGGGTCTTCACTAAGAAAACCTACCACATTCTCATCATCATAAATAATTCATTCTCCCATATTGTAACAATCAACTAAAATTTCAACTTGATCATTACTGGCTCATCAATATAATAATAAAAACTCTATAATTAATCCTAGCAGTAAAGTACTTCAAATAATATGCTAGAAACTCAAGTCTCTGGATACCATTCTGTGGCTAAAGCTGTTGTGTATCCAAATACAACTATTATTCCACCCAAATAAATTAAAAATACTATGAGACCTAAGAACAAACCTCCTTGACTCAAAATGAGTAAACACCAAATACCTCCGCTAACAATCAATGTTAAGCTGCCATAAATGGGAGAAGGTTTTGCTGACAGGCATATAAAGCCTATGACAAACAAGATGCTAAGAATATACATAGTGTTCAGAGTCATAATTCCTACATGGAATTTAACCATGACTAGCGGTATGAAAAACCACCGTTGTAATTCAACTACAGAAACTAACCTAATGACCCACCTACGAAAATCACACCCACTAATCAAAATTATCAGTCACTCATTTATTGATCTCCCAGCTCCATCTAACATCTCAGCATGATGAAATTTCGGCTCACTATTAGGAATCTGCCTTGGGTTACAAATTATTACGGGATTATTCCTAGCAATACACTACACCGCAGACACTACCACAGCATTCTCATCCGTTAACCACATTTGCCGAGATGTTAACTACGGCTGACTAATTCGATATCTACACGCAAACGGAGCATCTGTATTTTTCATTTTCCTTTACCTTCATATTGGACGAGGAATTTACTGTGGATCTTACACATTCATAGAAACCTGAAATATCGGAATTCTACTCCTATTCGCAGTTAGGGCTACTGCATTCATAGATTACGTATCACCCTGAGGACAAATATCATTCTGAGGCGCCACAGTAACCACAAACCTCTTATCAGCCATCCTTTATAAAGGAACAATACTGGTCGAATGAAGCTGAGGAGGTTTCTCAGTTGACAAAGCCACCCTCACACGCCTCTTCTTCGCCTTTCACTTCCTCCTCCCTTTATCATCGCAGCCCTTGTCATAGTGCACCTCTTATTCCTTCACGAAACCGGATCAAACCACCCCTCAGGACTCAATTCAGACTCTGATAAAATCCCATTTCACCCTTACTATGCAATTAAAGACATTTTAGGATTACTATTCATAATACTAGCACTCCTGTGCTTAGCCCTCTTTTTACCCGACCTCCTCGGCGACCCAGATAACTACACCCCAGCCAACCCTCTAAATACGCCCCCACACATTAAGCCACAGTGATACTTCTCATTCGCCTATGCAATTCTCCGCTCCATCCCTAATAAACTAGGAGGAGTATTAGCCCTCGTATTCTCAATCTTAATCCTAGCTCTCTATTCCCAGTACTCCACTTATCTAAACGCAGCATAACATTTCGTCCCCTTAGTCAATGTCTCTTATGATTACTAGTAGCTAACCTCTATCCTCACATGAATTGGAGGACGACCAGATGAATACCCTTACATCACAACTGGCCAACTAGCATCCAGCACCTATTTCTTCATTATCCTTATCCTTTTCCCACTAGCAAGCATGGCAGAGAACAAAATCCTAAAATGAAGAGTCCTGGTAGTATGAACAATTACCCTGGTCTTGTAAACCAGAAATGGAAACCAATTTTCCCCAGAACACATAACTCAAAGAAGAGACAAAAAAGCTACACCATCAGTACCCAAAACTGAAATTCTTATTAAACTATTTCTTGATCACATGAACATGTGACCAATGTATTCATATGGTGTTCCCCATGTACCATCCACACATTTTATGTACTTCGTGCATCAATGCACAACCCCGTAACCAAATGTACTAGTACATAATATGCAAGGTAGTACATGAACCATTACATGTATAATCAACATTAACCTACTTTCCCCATGGATATCAAGCAAGTACGTTAAACTACAGATGTACATAAACCATTAATACCTTAATCCATTAAACAATAAAACCAATATGACTATCCATTACCAAACAGCATGATTCTATTTGACATAAGACATACATTCCATCGTTAGACATGCACCATTAAGTCAAATCAGTCCTTGTCCATATGTCTATCCCTCACCACTAATCAACCTCTTGATCTACCATCCTCTGTGAAACCAGCAACCCGCTAGACAGGGATCCCTCTACTCGCTCCGGGCCCATAACATGTGGGGGTTTCTAAAAATGATCTTTAAAAGGCATCTGGTTCTTACTTCAGGGCCATAAAGCTCTATTCACTCACTTGTTCCCCTTAAATAAGACATCTCGATGGACTAATGACTAGACTGGCCCATGATCAACATAACTGCGATTTCATGCATTTGGTATCTTTTAATTTTCGGGGATGCTGTGACTCACCATTGCCGTCAAAGGCGTGGTCTCATTCAATTCAATTGTAGCTGGACTTATGAATGAAGTATTCTTACTCTGCATAGACGAGATAGCAGTGGAAATTCTTTTAATGCTTAGAGGACATAATCATTTGTGTACGTACGTGTGTATGCATGTACGTACATGTGTATACGTATATGTACATGTGTGACTTATAGTAACAAGTATCTATTAACAAACCCCCTTTACCCCCATTAAAATGCTATTCACTCCACGTATGTGGCCTATATGCCCACATAGTGCTCACTAACTCCTGCCAAACCCCCAAAACAAGAATTAATTCACACCCAAATAACACATTTAACACTTTCCCACCCCTTATTACATCAATTATCACCATAAAACTTATTACATTCATAGGGTGTATCTAAGCCCACTCTATGAAGCTATAACATTTCATGTATAAGTTCATGTAGCTTACAAATAAAGCAAGGCACTGAAAATGCCTAGACAAGTTTCTAACTCCATAAACAATAGGTTGGTGGCCTTTTTATTAGTTGTTTGCAGGATTATACATGTGAGAATCATCACACCGGTGAGAATGTCCTCCAAACCACATAAGGCTAAATGGAGCAGGCATCAGGCACACTGCAAAGTAGCCCATAACACCTTGCTTTGCCATATCCCCATGGGAGACAGCAGTAATAAAAATTAAGCAATAAATGAAAGTTTGACTAAGTCATGCAACTACTAAGGGTTGGTAAATTTCGTGCCAGCCACCGCGGTCATATGATTAACCCAAACTAATAAACCTCCGGCATAAAAAATGTTTTAGAAATATAAAAAATAAGATTAAATTTTATCTAAGTTGTAAAAAACACCAGATAAGACATAAGTCAATAATGAAAGTAGTCTTAATATATCTGAACACATGAAAGCTAAGGCTCAAACTTGGATTAGATACCCCACTATGCTTAGCCATAAACATAAAAGTCCACACAACAAGAACTTTTGCCTGAGAACTACTAGCAACAGCTTAAACCTCAGAGGACTTGGCAGTCCTTTGAGTTATATGGACTGTATCTTTCCTATCTTTATTTGTAGACTCTGGCATGTAGTAGGAACATGTTTGCTGAATACGTTTATATGAAGTATATGGCTTTTCTGAAGTCTTACTTTTTCTAGTGGCTTTCACTTTGCAAAATGGGGTTGGGAAGAAATCAGTTAATTTAACTTAAAATCATCATTTCATCGATCCTGCCTTGGCTATGGCTCAAACAGAGAGGGCCCCTTTTCCAAAGGCTACAGCCTGAGGAGGATGGGTTGGAAACAAACTCAGCACCATCATTCTCCCCTCAATAAGGACAGCTCAGAAGCCCAGATGGTGGCCTCCAGAGGGACACCTCCAGGACAGATTTGCCTCTAGGAGGTGAATGGTTCTGGCTTCAGGAAAGAGAATCGAATCCAGGGGAAGCCAGAGAAAGTAGATTTGTCCTAGGAAGAGGAGTATTGCCCCAGGCATTCCAAGAAAAAAAAAAAAAAAGAAGCAGAAGAAGGGGAATATTGGCCAAGATATGATGATTCTCATTCAATTAAAATATCAAATAGCAAAGTAACAGGAGCAAGGCATTTAGTGGTGGTCTTCTGATAACTTAAACCAGACGGAGTGAGCAGGAAGATCAAAGTAACATTATCACAGGTGGAAAAGAAATGGCCATGAATTTTCTTCCACTTAAAAAAGTCTTTTTCTTTCTTCGTCCTTTTTAAGTGTTGATACTGACTTAATTTTTGACAAGTTCAGTAACCATTTATAGTTGCTTTTATAAGGAACTTTTAAAATAACTATACAAAGTCAGATACTATTTTGCTGTGTAAATTTCTTAGTTCTAAGTCTTAAATGTTCTAAGTCTTAAACTAGGGGTCTGCCTAGTTTACTGCCAAATGGGGTAGAAATGCATGGGTGGCTAGGACTGAAGGAGAGAGAAGGAGCCAGTCAAACTGTTCAGCAAATATTTACAGTACCTTTGAGAAAGGGTGTCCAGCAGTTCAGTGGGTCTCATCTTCCTCAGGAGTTCTGCGGTTTCAAAGAACAGAAGCCCACTTGCACTTATTTATGGAAAAGGATTTGTTGCACAGACATTTTAAAATCTCACGGGACCCCAGGGCATCACAGGATTGGATAGTGGTTAGGCAACCATGTTTCTTGGTCCCTTTGGGGATGCCTCTTCCCACTCCTCCCATGATCCTCTCTGTTGAGTAATTGCCTCATGACTGGATATTGTAGACTTACTACCTTGCCTGCTTCTGAGATTCTGTGAGGTCAGCAGTGATTACTCTCTGATGATCATTTGATAATTGGGGAGGAAAAATACTTCAATTCTTGGGTGGGAAGTTGGGACTTCCCAACCAATTTAAACATGGTGTAGGGTCTAAGTTCCTAGCTTTGGTCACAGTCTTTTCTGTGGAAATAAATGTCTATCAGGAAAACCCCTGAAAGAGTATGAAAGATAGGTGTGACCTCCAGAAGTAGACTTTATCTTGGAAATGTTTATTTTTATCATCATCAATTTTTCTCTTCTTTCCTAACACAATGTGAATTTTATTTACATATAATATCCATCCCATGCTTTAAGGGTATATCTGGATGAGAAGTCACCAGACATTTTCAGGAACTTTTTCAGAGAGAATATGTATTAAACTTTGGGTAGACATAGGCAGATTATAGCTCTCACAAATGGATACTGTGATTATTGCCTTAATAGTGTGCAAACAGTGACAGACAATATGTAATGAATGAGTGAATGTGACTGTGTTCCAGTAAGGCTTTATGTTCATGTGTGCACTTTGTGACATTCATACAATTCGTGTCCTAACAATGCATTTCAGAATATGCCCTTGTAATTCAGCAACATAGGATTCTAGTTACAAAAAAAAGCCAGCTGGCTAAATTTGGGTTAGCCCATAGGTTGTAATTTGCCAATCCAATCTAAATTAATCCAAGCTAGCATTTCTTATCTTCAGAATTATTGGCTTTTTGGACAGGGCAGTTCTTTGTGGTGGAGGCTGTCCTATGCTTTGTAGGATATTTAGCTGCATCCCTGACCTCTACCCCACTAGATGCCAGTAATGTTTTCATCCCCACTGCTGCCTGCAAGTTTTTGATAAACAAAAAGATCTCTAGACTATGCTAAATGTCTCTATAGGGCATTTCCTTGGTGACTGTTATTAGCTCAGGTGTAGTCACAAGACCCAAACTAGTCCAAGTACCCTGTTTCTCTCCTCTCAGACTTAAATAAGTCAGAGTTGGAATGGAGTCTGCGGATGGCAGTGGGGAAAGCAAGAACCTGTTGCTTGATAAACAGCTGAGTCAACCAGACTTGAAACCTTCCTTACATGTGGACTTTCTTGCATAAAAAGATGATACATTTCCTTATTGTGTTAGATGAAGTTTCTTAGGGGCATTTGGGGAAGTAATTCATCAAAACATACTGAAGGATTTCAGTATTTCAACCTCCATGAGGACTGTTTGTATACATGATGACTGAGCAGCAGCCTAGAGACCAACAGGATGGGAGGGACTGTGACTAGGAGAGGATTCTCCTGGTCAGAGGATGGTTGGGGAGGTCCTGATGGTGTCTCAGTACCTGTATGTTTTCTTTTGGCTGCACAAATGCCTTTGTGAGTCTACCTTCTGTCTATCCTCATGTAAATATGGTGGTGCATTTCTTAATGGAGTTAGGGTCCTGGGTAACTTGTTCAAGGGTATGTGCCTTTTAGAGCCCAATTGGTTACAGAGAATGTTTTGAATGGTATTTCCTATAAAAATTTGATCAGAACACAGTGGCAGTGTTTGTATGGGCATCAGATCTGCTTTAAAGATAACAAGAAATCAAATTCTATTTAATTCAAACCACCATTTTCTTTAGGTTTGTGCTCTGGCTATTTGCAAGCCTCCTTCCCCTTATTCTCTGTCTCTCTGTCCCTCTCCAGATACTGGGCTGGTAAAAATGCACATAGAACAATATCAGTGCAGAGCCTTTCAAATCAAACTTGTGCGGTAGTTTTCACAGCAAAACATTGAACAGTGTTGAAAAGGCTGCTGAAAGAAGCCTTGGCTTTGGAATCTGGCTTGGAGCTTCAGTTTACTCCTCTGTGGGAATGGGTAGAATAATACGCACCCGGCTGTATGCTTGTGAGCATTGACTGCAGTAATATATGAGAAAAAATTGAATAAGGAAGAGGATTGGAGGAGAGCTGTTTGGAGACAACAAAAGTGGAATTGGTGGGAATTTGAGGCCTGGATCCTTCCCATTTTCTCTTTCAGTGGAGGTTGGTGATATTCTAATTTCTTTTATGCCTTTGGGAATTTTTGATTGCGGTTTAGGGTTTTTCTGGGCTGAGGTAAACACTGCAGTGTTTTTGGATATTGGTGAGGACACAGGACTGATGTGATGATGGCAGAGACGGGTGGTCAGGCAGTTTCCCAGGTCTTGCAGGAAATCATTGACAGCATATTAATAACCCATAATAAGAAGAAAAGATCAATAGCTGGTCCCACAAGAACAAACCTCTCCAAATGGGAAGGAGTGGGAGAGAGCTATGGCTTTACTAATCTGGGATTCCTGAGTTTGAACTCCTCACTGCCATTTATCAGTTTTGTGACCCTTGAGCAAGTTAGCTAGGATCTCTGGGCTTAATCAATAAATGATGATAATAAACAAGCCTTACACTGAGGATATCTACATCACAGGAAAACTACATGAAACATATGCCAGTCACAAAATGAGCATGCAACTAGTGCCACCTTTCAGTCTTATTCTTCAGAGGCTGCTCCTTTTTGCCTCCCCAACCGAATTTCTGGTTATTTCCCTAACTTGATGGCATTCCTTTGCCCAGATTTGGGCACAAAGAAAGTGTATTAGCTTTCCTTCACTTTATTTTTTTTTTTTTTAAACTGGGAATCGAGCTCAGGATCTCACGGTTGCCAGGCAGGCACCATGCTGTTAAGCTATAGCCCCAGCCCTCCTTCACCTGAAGCGAGGAGGAGAAGCTCTGAATCCAGGTGTGGTGAATGGACTATCACTCCAGTGAGGCGAGAGGAGGAGAGGCTGGAGGTTAAGTATGTGTTTGTTGGTGCCAGACTTGCTGGGTTCAAATCTCAGCCTGGCCTCCTGTTACTGTGTGCAAGCTGGTTTGACTGCATTTCCTGATGTGTCCAACAGGGATAACATCAGTACCAGCCTCTGATGGTTAATTGAGGTGACGCTTGAGAAACACTTGGCAAGATGCCTGGCCCACCGGGTGAGCTGAGTGATGTGGCTGTGATCTTCCAATTAGCATGTGTTGAACATTTTCATTTAATTTCTCTCTCTCTCCCTTTTTCTTTAAAAAAAACTTAACCACTATCTATTCAACTTTGTGTTGAGCATCTATATTGTGCTCTACTTGGTGTATAAAAATGACCCTACAGACTACTCCTGTCCTCAAGGGTCTTATATTTCAGTGAGGGAACAAGTATTATAGGTGGGATAAGTATAATGAAAGATAATGGAGGAGCCAATTCCAAGTGGAACAAAATGTGTGTGTGTGTGTGTGTGTGTGTGTGTGTGTGTGTGTGTGTGTGAGATCAGAGAATTTCTACCCAGGAATGTAGCTGTAAGCTCAGTGTGAGGTTGAAGGTGGAGTGAGTTCCATCCAGGAGATGGAAGGGATGGTGGGGGTGGAGGAGAAGCATGCTAAATAGAGGGGAGAATTTGTGCAAAGATCCAGAGGCTGCAGAGAACATGATACATCCATGACTAGTGTGAGCCAGATGATCTAGTTATGAAAAATCATTACTTTTTATGGAATCTCCCCATAGAAGACCTTTTGATCTGGGTTTAAGTGCAACAGTTTTATGTAGGAAATGATCCCTAAAAGAAGCAGAGGATGGGGCAATGACACAGGGAGAGGACAGGGCTGGTAAAAGGGAACTCTGGGGGCCAATGTGAGCATTCAGCTCACTTGCCCATCCAAAGAGCAATGGAGCTGGTGCCCTTATCCTTCATATTTTTGGGGGCCTGTGCTGGGTTAGGGGAGCATCAACTCTCTGGCACTTGCATTTTGCTATATACTGTCTGGTTGCCAACCACAGCCCTTGAAATGGAAGCAGGTGCTGTCTTTCAGAGTTTGGCCCACTGTGGTAAAGGGAAGGCACTCATGCTGGGTACCACTGCATCTGCCATATACTCCATCCCTGCTTGATATTTGAAACTATTGGGCTGAGCTAGAATCACCTTGTGAAGACCTTTATGAGCTATTACAAAAGACTAGGGATTCTATCTGGGGTGGGGGGCATTGGTGGATTTTAAGCAGAAAAGTGAGGCAAAATCAGACCTGCAACTTACAAAAGATTACTTTGGTTACTGAGTGGAGAATGAAAAGTTGTGGCCAAAGAGTGAATGCAGACAGAGCATTTTGGAAGCAGCACTTGATCTCCAGGCGAGACATGATGGTGACTTAGATCTGGTGGGGTGGGGATGAGGGAAGTGAATAATTTGGAGAGAGTCTTAGGAGACAGAGTGAGAGTCTGCATCTGGGGATGGTGGCAGCCCTTTTCCATAAAATCTTCCTCATGCTAAATTAGATGCAGGTGTCCCTGAGATTTGGCGAGTGGGGCTGTCATTTTGCTGTGCCCCTCACTTCTGCCCCTTACCTGATAAAACTCTTGTTATCTGCTGCAGTCTCACTGCCCACTCTTCATGGTACCTTCCAGGCTGCTGGGACCAGCATAAAATAAATCGCCCCTACTTCCCTCCTTGCCAGCTTTCCTTCTGCCTTGCCCACCCTGCTGTGCTTAGCGAGGACTGGCTCCAAGTGCCAGCTTCTGAACCAGCATTATTGTCAAGGAATGTAGAAGCAGCTGGGCCAGGGAGCAAGGGGCGGGGACGAGCATTCCATTTGCCATCTGTGGCTCAAGCAAGAGCTGTGCTGACAAGAGCCAGGATCATCTCCGTATGATGCAGAAAAGTGAATTTCAGTTGAGCTTGCGAGAGGAAGTCAGCTGTAGGCTTACGTTTGCGTCCCACAGGGCCAGGGTCTTTGACAGTACATCGAGATGCCAAGTTTTGAGATGAGGGGTTGATGGTGAAGGGCATAAAGATCTGTCTCATCCCCAAACCCAACTCCTCCACTGAGCCGTATTGGACACAAAATGTTGTCATTCCTGGGGTCTGCAGCTGGGGTGCTAGCTCTGGCTAAAAAGTTCTCACTAAAAAAAAAAATCACAGTATTAGTCATTTTCAAACATGGACACTATATCTGGAGTTCAGATTTCAGAATTATTAGCATTTGAAGGAATTAATCACAAATACTTATTTCTGGAAAATCTTTCCTTTCTTTGAGTGAAATACCCACCATGTTGTTGTTGCTTCTCAGATTCTGCCTTTGGTCTTGGATGACTGGTACAGAAATAGATTCAAGACTCGTGCTGGACCCACTAGAATCCTTCCTTGAGAATCTGGGCTTAGAAGTGAGAAAGGAAAGTTATGAAGTTTCCAGAAGTTATATGGAAGATGGTGGTATTTTCTGTCCCATGATAATGGAAGAGAGGCTGAGAGAGAGGGAGGATGGGGGAGAGGGAAAGAAAGAGAGGAGAGAGGGGGAGATGAAGGTGGGTAGGAGGAGAGAGGGGAGAAGGGAGTGAGAGGGAGAGAGAGGAGGGAGCCAGAAGAAAGGGAGAGAGAAGTGGGGGGAGGAGGAGGAGGAGGAGGAGGAGGAGGAGGGAGATTACTAAGGTCCAACTATTTTTTTTTGACTCCACAAAACACCGTGATATTCTTTAAGTAATTTGCCCTTTTGCTTGTTCTGGTTGAAATGAGTGTCTTTTATTTGGATAAAGAAGAGAAAATAAAGATCTATTCATAGGTTACTAAACTTTTAGCAGCCTTTGAAGGGAGAGTTAAAGGGAGAGTTTGTCTCAGTCCCTGACTCTGGAACTATTTTTAGTGAGTATAGATTCTCCCTGCAGCAGGTGCCCTTGGAAAGTGCTGGGTGGTTAGCGATAATTATTACAGGGAGGCCCAGGGGGAGACTGGTAGAATTCTCAGTAGAAAAATTTCAGCCATTCAGAGGGAGGAGTCAGGATCCTCATAGCCCATTACATAGTCTGTCTTTTGGGGAGAACATTTCTCTTGCCTTTGTGTTCTCTAGATGTTTGGGTGTCCTCTGGCCAGTTTTAGGACTCCTCATTTTCTCTGCCCATACTCACTCACTGGTGACCCTCCAGTCCTGTGATTGCATTCCATTGCTCTGCTGATGACTGAAGTTCGCAATGATAGCCCGGGTTTCCCCGTCCTTTCCAGATTCTCACACCCAGTGGCCTACTCTGCCTCTCTTCTTGGACATCTCACACTCATCAGGACCCGAACCAAATTCTCAGTTCTTTTTAGGCTGACAACTTTTATTATTATTATTATTATTATTCACATATTTCATAAAATAAAGCATATAGTAAATGGGTTGTAGAGGAAAATAAAACCCAGGTTTGTTCATGTTGCCTGGCTTGTATCTTGTAACAGGGGTCTGCTGACACCAGGTGGGGCAGCTGCCCTGTTAGGTGGCCGTTTGTAGACACAGCCCCGGCACACTGGCACAGCCCATGGGGCAGCAGCTGTCCCTGTAGGAGGTGCATTTGCAATCCCTGTGTTGTCGGGATCTGAGGCAGGTTCCATGGGTAATGCAGCGTGTGGAAAGCTGCACACAGGTTTTCTAGGACTGGGGGAAGGCACTGCCCAATCAGAGTTCTCAATCCACGGCCACTTCATGTTCTCCGTATCAGTAGGGGGTTCCTCTCCTGACTCGGTTGCTCATGCCCATTCTTTGCTTCTCTCCTTGACTCACAACACAATCCAACCCACGGGCAAATTGTTTCTGCTCTAGCTTCAAAGGAGACCTCAGACCCTGCCACCAGTCACTGTCCTCACTGCTCCTACCCTAGTTCAGTGACCAGTACCTCTGTGGATTTCTGCAGTAGCCACTGACCTTTTCTCTTTGCTGTTCCACTTGCCTCTCTGCAGTCTCTTCTCCACTGTCTTTTAAAGCAGCTTGACCTCACTCAATTTCTTGTCCCAAACAGTGGAATTATCAGAATGCCAGCCCCTCAGCCAAAGCCCCCAGCATGCATGAGTTCCCTTTTTCTTGAAGAACATAGTGATACCAGCCCAAATATATCAACCAAACAAACATACTCATAAAGCCAATTAGTTATATTGATGAGTAATGTTTATGGGTTCCTACAGATCGATTTGTAAATATTATAAATTGAAACAATTTCTAAATAATGCCCTGTGACTAATGGCCCTGGTTGTAGTGGGTTTTACCACTTTGTTGAGTACCTAATTGTCCTTAGCTTCACTGAGTGTTTTTGTGACCTCCAATAACACGGTGGTGACTCAGAGCACAACAGCTTCAAGGTCAAAGAACCAGAACTTCTAGCTTCAGAACTGAGTGACAGGAATTCTGGTAATTCTCTTTTGGAGCTAACTAATGGCCGAGTTGAGTTTTGTTTTTGTTTTATGTTTGTTTGGTAGTTATGATCTGTCTTCTACTGCCTTAGGAGATACCATGTATTCTAGGTTCTACCTGTGACTTTTAGAAGCTAGTTCATTCATTCACTTAACAGATATTTATTGAGCACACTCTGCATGCTCAACACTTTTGGGTACTGGAAAGGTAGTGATGTATTGGCCAAGATACAGTAGGTTGTTCTATAATAATACATTAACTTTGAAATCCCAGAAGCTTGACAAGTTTTTGTTTTTTTCTTCCTCATTCGTGTTACGTATCCAAAGTTGATCAACAGAGGGTACTCCTGCACACAGTCACTCAGAGGCCTAGGCTGCCCCAACATTGTCTAACACTGCCATAGGGAACTGGTAACTAGGGAGTTACCATGCCAACTTTTTGGTGCTTCAGCCCAAAAGTGATACATTTGAGCCCATGAGACAGAATTAGTGACATAAACCCAATTAACTGCTGTCCTTGGAGAGCTTGCATTGTAGTATGTATTATAGAAGTCAGAGATCAAACAAATTATTGCATAAATAATTATTTAGTAATTAGGATGTTGGCTGCACAGAGAACTTAGGAGCCTATGAAATATAAAACAGGAGATCCAGAGCTTTCTAGGCAGTCTGGGATGGCTTCCCTTTGGAAGGGTTATTTTAGAAGAGACATGACAGATGCACAGAAACTGGTCAGGTAAAGAAAGTGACTGTATTACTACCTTAGAAAAAAAGTGACTGAGACACCTCATATCACAAAGATGGCTCACATCAGGCTTTACTTTCAAGGAAGTTACAGTGTAGCCTGAGGGATAAGAGATATTCAATAACAGTAATTCCAATTAGTGATGCAGCCTCTGCAGTCAAGCATGTGCTGTGCTGAGAACTTTCTGTGCTTCATCTCATTTAATCTGACCTCCCAGCAGGTTTAGGAACACACTGCCCTGCAAGTGCCTAGGCAGGACTTGAACTCGTGCACCTGCATTTGATTCCCTTGACTAACATGTGCTATGCCTTTTAGAGTGATTGCCCAGTGTCTGATCAGCCTGACTTAGGAGCTCTGTAACCACCGAGTGTAAGAGAATGACACTTGCTTTGGGGTTGATCTTTCTGAATCTCCCTGGACCCCAGTTCATTACTAAAATGAATGCATTTAGCTCATTAGAGCTTTTTAAAAAATGTTTTAATGTAGTGGAATTTTTAAAAAAGAAATTGAATTCAATATGGAAAGCAAATAAGGATGGTTAGTCACGCTGGGAGAATTCCCAAATGTCATCATCCCTTTGGTAATTCCTGGGGGCTGCCTGGTGAACCTGGCATATGGTAAATTCTCAATAAGCTACTGGACCAGCTAAAATGACTTCAAGGCCTCAGGTATGCTGGGTGTTGCCTGTATCATGACTGGCTACAGCTATTGGATGTTAAAAATGGACTCCTGTCTTATCCTTGTGGTAGGTTGAATGATACCTGTCCACAAGAGGGCCATACTTTCACCCTTGCAATTTGTGAATATATTAGCTTACATGGCAAAAGGGACTTGGCAGGTAAGATAAAGTTAGGGATCTTGGACCCTGAGGATTGTATTGGATTATCTGGATGGGACCATAGTAATCTCAAAGATCTTTATGAGAGGGGCAGGCGAGTCTGAGAAAGAGGTGAGGACAGAAACAGAGAAGGTGGAAAAAGAGAAAGAGAGAGTGAGACGGGGAGATACAGAGAGACTACGCTCTGCTGGTTGTGAAGATGGAGAGGTGGAGCAAGTGGTTGCTAGAGAAGGAATGTAGGGAATCTCTCGAAGCTAGGGCAAGAAAACAAATTCTCCCCAGCACCTCCAAAAGGAATATAGCTCTACTGATATTTTGATTTCAACCCTGTAAGACTCATTTTGGATGCATGGCCTCCAGAAATATAGAACTATAAGATTATAAATTTGAGGGTTTATTTTTTCAGCAGTGGGGATTGAATCCGGGGCCTCTCACATGCTAGGCAAGTGCTCTGTCTCTGAGCTATACCCCAGTCCCAAATTAGAGGTTTTTTGTTTTGTTTTTTTAAACGACTGAGTTTGTGGTAATCGTTATAACAGCAAGAGGAAACTCAGACACCCCTCTAGGACACAAAGCTACATGACACTGTAGAATCTGCAAGTTGCTTATATCACCACCTAATGACTAGACCATCAGTGGTAGCACCCCCTCACTGAGGGACACCATGTGTTAGCCACTATGTGTCAGTCTATTTCCTTTATCTCATTTGACGCTGCAGACAGCCCTGTAGGTAGAGACTGTCAAGTTCACTAAGTAAAAATTAGGGAATTAGTCTCCAAAGGTTACATCACCAGCCCAAGGTCACACAGGTAGGAAGTGTGTGGAGGAAAGAAGTGCTTTAAAGAAAGCCCACGTGTGCATGATTCTAAAACCCTCCCTTAACCCCTTTGTCTTTAGAAGAGACCACAGGCAGACGGGGCTGGGAAGACATTCTGACCTTAAGTTCACAAAAGACTCCTTTTGCAAAGTTAGTCTCACCTTTGGTGTGGTGGCTGTCAGTGTCTTTATGGGTATATTGGTATGTGTAGAAGAAGAGTGGAGTTTTGCACCATGTTTAATTTTATCTGAGTAGCATGTTCTTTGGAAGTGTAATTTTCTTCCCTGAAAATAGAGAGGAATAAACCTCCCCACTGCTCCTTAAATTTCTTTTGGGACAATTAAATTGCCTGTTCGATGTGCACAGTTCTCCATTTGAAAGGAGTAGACTGAGGGAATAGAGCGATTGCTCATAGCTGGAGCTTGAAACTGGGCTTATTAGGAAACGCAGCAAACAGTTCTGGCTCTTGCGAGTAGGGGGTCCTGCTGTGTGAATATTCATGGGGTTTGGCAAATCACCAATTGAGCAAACAAATATAATTGAAACACATTGAAACCAAAAGTCACTGTGCCCTTTTCTAATGTACTTTGCTAATTTGTTTTGGTAAGCGAGATTTAATATCATTTTTAATATTCATTAATTATAAAATCATAGATGGTCATTTTAGAAATGTTGTAAAATACAGAAAATAACTAAAAAGGGCAGTTACTAAAAATTCTACCAATGGGATCAAATTAATGGTCAGTGTTTTAAAATGTCTCTTGTTTGTGACTTGTATCTTGATGAAGTCATTCAATTTTGTCTGATTTTTTTTCACTTAATCTTATATCATGGATACTTCCCAGTACCATTAAAATAACTTTATATGAGAAGCAGACAGTATAGCAATGAAAGGATTTGTCTCCAGCATGTGTAGATGAAGTTGGAATTCTAGCTCCACCACTGCCAGCTGTGTGACCCCAGGTGGTCACTTAACCCAGTGGTCTTGATCCATACATTCCTCTGAGACCAAAATCTATCTCACGCTACAAGTCTGGCCACAGGGACATTTGGTAATGTCTGAAGATATTTTTGGTTGTCACAGTGGGAGTGAGTGGAGCAGAGAAGACAGCCGCTGGGCCAGAAATGCTGCCAAATATCCTACGTTTAACAGGTCATCCTCTACATCCCTCCAAAGAAGAATTACCTCATACTTAATATCAGAAATCCACAGTTAACTTGGCCTGATTTCTCTGAGCCTCAGTTTCCCCACCATTGTTACATGAGAATGATTATAACCAACATAATTTTTCATGGGAGGGTTAAATAATAGTCCCTTTAATATTCTTAGCAGAGTATACTTGGCAAACTCTTCTGTTTCCAAGAGTGCACATATTTTCTCTTCTCTGTAATCTTTTCCCCTACCCTCTGGTATTGGGGATTGACCCCAGCGGTTTCACACTGAGCTACACCTGTAGCCCTTTATAACTTTTTTTTTTTATTTTGAAAGAGGGTTTCATTAAGTTGCTAAGTTGTCCAGACTGGGTTCTAACTTGTGATCTTCCTGCCTCAGCCTCTCAGAGTACTAGGGTTGAATGCCCAGGTCCATCTTTTTCTTGAGTGGCATTGTCTGTCTACTGATGATTCAACGTAGCTTTCAGCCTTGCTCTATGTAGCCTGATGCTTCATTGTAGAATGAGGGAGAGAGAGAGAGAGAGAGGGAGAGAGAGAGAGAGAGAGAGAGAGAGAGAGGCCAAAGAGAGAGAGAGAGAGACAGACAGACAGACAGATTTGATTTTTTTGTGAGTCACATGTCCAGCTGTGATCCAGTCAGCGGATTGAGTGTAGCATGACCTCAGTCGATATGACTGCTTTAACCTGTCCTCCAGATCGAGGCTTGTCCTTAGACCAAGGATGTGGTCATTCACTACTCTGAGCTTTAAGAGAACTAAACATAGCGAACATCAGTAAGGCCCATGGAGGACTGGGAAGAGGCATATTGGGGATCTAGAATCCAATAAAGAAAGTCTTAGAAGCATTCTTTAGCAGAATTGTCAAACTTGGAATGGATCTTAGTGATCACTCAGACCACTTCCTTAGCTGCTGAGGAAACGGGTCAAGTTTAGGAAGCTGTTGGTGACTGATCCTAGGCTAGAAAGCAGATCTTGCTTCTAATTTTACTACGTCATGCTTGTTTCCTTTGTGCCTTTTGATCCTGCTGACCTCTTTTCAAAAATGAGCCCTTGATGAAATTCCCCTGAGATCAGCGCTTCCCTTGTGGGGCTCCAAGAGGACCCCATCTCTTTTTCATCAGGGCAATTGGAGGTTCCAGGTCTGAATGACTTCTTTCCTTGTCATTCTCCATTTCCCTCTTCCTTTTAAAAATTTTTATTTTAAAGAGAGTAAAAAAGAATAGTAAAATGAAACAAAACAAAAAAAAAAACAGTGATAGAACAGTAGGAAATCTATAATTGTTACTATACTGCAAACTGTTATCCTCTAAATAGTTGCTTAGACTACCGGCCCCATGTTTGCAAAGTCAGACAACATAAATGTCAGGTTGCTTACTTCAGTTATTATCCTCTCAGCCTGTGTCACATCAGGTTGCTTATAGGAGGTGGGGAGGCTGAAGTGGCTTCCCTGCTGGATCTCCCTGGCCGGCAGGGCCTCCGCCGGCACACAAGGAGGCTGCATGGTTTCTTTGCTTCTTCTCCCTGGCTGGCAGGACCTCTATCCCTCTTCCTTTTTTTCTCTTTTTCTTACCTTCTTTTCTTTCTATGGAAACAAACTGCACACAGTTGCTTTTCTATTAAACATCAGGGACATGTCATTATTTGCCAATAAATACAATTGCATATTATAGGATCTTTTTAATGACCCTAATTCCTGGCATGTTAGACTATAATTTATATAGCAAATCCCCTTCAGAGGGGGGCACTTAGGTTGATTCCAATCTTTTGCTCTTATTTTAAAAGTGCTTTGATGAGCATCGTTGCAGTTAATTCATCATTTGGATACATTTTTAGAAAAGGAAGTTCTGGTCAAATGTCTGCTCATTTAGAAAATCTGATGGCTATGTACCAGGATGCTTTCTAAAATAAGACACTAAACACTGTGTCTTCATTATCCAGAGCCAGGAAATTCTTCAGAGTTTGGACATAGCTGTTGGCCGCTGTTCCCTCCACACTGACCTGCTGTGACCTTATCCCAAGCAGAGGACGCTACAAAGGTCAGGCTGCTGAATCCCGTCATTAGTCTTCCAGACCTCTGCTTCTGGACCAGAGGGTGAGTGGAGCCAAATGCTTCCCCACAGGCAGGAACCAGAGCAGTCATTTCCCAACCTGGGACAATTAATCATATATTAAGAGACTTAGGTCAAAGGAAAATGGTTTATTTACAGCTCAATACCGCTTTAACCCCAAGTATGTTTTGCTATTGCCTTCTATCTCCTGGACATACACTTGGATTCTCTTCTAAACACCATCTAAATCATGAGCAAGAGGTCAAGTCCAACACATTTGATTGCTCCTGGCATGAGATGTTCATGGACTAGGTTGGGTTTTGCTCTTGTAGCCTCTAGTTTGCTGCTGGGAGGAAAGACCGTGAGAAGTGAGCTTTGACATTCTCAACTCCTATTCAGGCCATTGGAAAGTTTTATCTAGCAGCAAGCCTTTAGTAGTGATGTGCTCAGATTTCAAAAGAGTAGAAAGATGCTTATAAGCATGGAAAGAAAGTCTTCCCTTGGCATGATATCACAGATAAAGCTAGTAGAATTTCTATAAAGAGCTCCCACACCCCAGTCAAACAATCACTCAATCAATAATCAATCAATCAGTTAAACAACATAAAGTATTTATTTATTTTAAAGAGCATAAGAAGAAAAACAGAAAAAAAACAGTTTCAAATCAGGCTAATAGGAGAGTAACAATAATTAACACATTGTGCATTGTTATCTTCATAGTAATTAAAGAACAAGATACAGGCATGAAAAAATGTCCAGACAATATTAACTGAAATCTTTCCTTTCAATGGACTAAGAGAAGCTAGATGTAGGCTATTTAACTAACTAACTAACTAACTAACTAACTAACTAACTAACTAACTAACTATATATATATATATATATATATAAATAATTTTTTCCCTTTTCCTTCATTTTCCTTTTCTCCCATTAGTTTCTCTTCTCATTGAAACAATCTCTTCCTAATTCACAGTATCTATTATACATTTTGGATCTTTTAAAATCTTTTTACTCATTTACTTCTCATATTAGTGAGACAATCTGATGTTTACACATATGGATTTGATTTATTTCATTTATGAATATGGTCTCAAGTTGCATCCATTTATCTATAAAAGTCTCAAGTTTGGCCAGGTGTGGTGGTGCATGCCTACAATCCCAGCACTCAGGAGGCTGAAGCAGGAGGATCATTGCCAGTTTGAGACCAGCCTGGGCTACAAAGTGAGCTCAAAGCCAGCCTGAACTATGTAGCAAGACCCTATCTCAAAAAGACAAAATAAAATACCACATCTTTTTATCCATTCCTTGGTTGATGGACATTTGGGTTGTTTCCAAGATTTAGCTATTATAAATTGAGCTTCTATAAATAAGGGTGCACATATATTAATTACTGTGGTGTGATGTTTTAAATTCTTCTGGGAAAATATTGGGTTGAATGGGACCTTCAATTCTAGCTTTTTGGTTTATTTATTTATTTTTTTGACTGGGGATCAAACAACCTCGCATTTGCCAGAATCCAAGTTTTTTAAAGGAATCTCTACACTGATTTCCAGAGTGGTTGTACCAGTCTGCATTCCTACCAACAGTGGAGAAGGTTCCTTTTCCCCCACAACTCCTCCAGCATTTGTTATTGGTTAATTTCTTTATGGTAGCCTTGCTTTTTGGTGTGGTATGGAATCTCAGTGTTGTTTTAACTTGCATTTCTTGAATGACCAGTGATGTTGAATATTTTTTCATATTTTTATTTGCCATTTGTATTTCTTCATCTGAGAAATGTGTGTTTATCTTAGATGCCCATTTTTGTATTGGGTCTTTGAATTTGGAGGGCATGATTTTTTTGAATTCTTTATATGGTTTAGATATAAGTCCTTTGTCTACGGGACAACTATCTATGATTTTTTCACATTCTATGGGGTTTTCTTTTCACTCTGTTGGTAATTTCTTTTGTTGTGCAAAAATCTTTTTAATAGAGATCCCATTTGTTGGTTCTTTGTAGTATTTCCTGTATGGTTGGGGTTTTGTTCATAAACTCTGTCTACACCTATGTCTTCAAGAATACTACCTATTTTCTCTTCCAGTAGATTTAGTGTTTATGTTTTAATGATTATTTATTATTTATTTATTTTTATTTTATTTTAAAGAGAAAAAATTTTAAAGCAAAATAATTAGAGAGTAACAATGGTTAATGCATTGTATATTATTATCTTTAAATTACTCAGAGCACAAGATATCTGCATTTAATTGTCCAAACAATATTAGCCCAAGCCTTTTTTTCAATGATGTAAGAGAAATTAGCAGCATAACTATCTTAACTATTATATATCTATATAATATATATCTATATATATATATAGTTTCTTTCAGCTTCTCACACTAGGGAGACTATATGATGTTTATATATGCAATTCTGATTTATGTCACATATGAGCATAGTCTCTATTTGCATCCACTTACTATAAAAGCCTCAAGTTTGTACTTCTTAATGACTGTGTAGTCCTCCATTGTATAAAAATATCACATCTTTTTCTATCCATTCTGCAGCTGATGGGCATTTAGGTTGTTTCTGAGGCCTAGCTATTATAAATTGTGCTGCTATAAACATGGGTGCACATATCTCTCTGTGGTATTATGTCTTTAATTCTGCTGGGACAATACCAAGAAGGGGAATAGCTGGATCAAATAAGACCTCCAATCCTAGTTTTTTGAGGAATCTCCACACTGGTTGCACCAGTCTACACTCTCACTATCAATGGAGAAGGGTTCCTTTTTACTCACAACCCCTCCAGCATTTGTTTAGTTGATTTCTTGATAATAGCCATTCTTTCTGGGGTGAGGAAGAATCTCAGTATTGTTTTAATTTGCATCTCTTGATGTTTTAATGTTAAATCTTCGATCCATTTTGACTTTGGTGAATGGTGATAAGCATGGGTTTAGTTTTAGTTTTTGGCAGGTGGAAAGTCAGTTTTTCTAGCACCATCATTTATTAAAGAAACTCTCTTTATTTCAGTAGACATGGCTCCTCTGTCAAAGATAAAGTGGGTGAGTGTGCTTGGAGTTACTTTTGCATCTTCTGTCCTGTTCCACTGATCCTCAGGTCTGTTTTTTGTCAGTACCATGTTGATTATATCACAGTAGTTTTTTAGTATAATTTCAGGTGAGGAGTTGTGATGTCCCTGGACTTACCTTTGTTGCCCAGGATTGCTTTTGCTATTCTAGGTCTCTTCTGATTCCAAATGAATGTTAGGAATATTTTCTTTGAGGTCTGCTAATAGTATTTTGATTGGGATGGCATTAAATCTATGCAACGGTTTTGGGAGTAGAGCCATTTTCTTTCTTTCTCTTTTAAAAAATTTTATTTTAAAGAGGATAAAACCAAGGAAAATAAAACAGAATAAAACCAATAAAAATAAACCAGTAAAGTGATACAGGACTTCAAAGTATTATGAAATCAACAATAGTTACAATAATGCCATTTGTTGTCTTCAAAATAGCTGCAGATACCTTCAGATATAGTAAAAATTGAGCAAAAGAGAATAGAATAGAACCAATAAAAACATAACAATGAATGCAATAAAGGACTTCAAAACAAGCCAATAGTAAATCCAAAATAGCTACCATAATATGTTTTGCTATCTTAAATAGCTGCTCATGCCATCAGATTTAACATAATCGAATAAAACAAAAGAGAATAAAACCCAAACCAACAAAACAATGAAAATGTTATGGTTTCCAGGCAGGGATCAATTCCTGGTGAGGCCTGGTCCTCTCCCCCACAGTCTGTGAATGGTGCTGACTACAGAGAGACTTGGGTCTGGCTGTCCCCAATCTGGCAGTGGCCCCCACATGGTGCTGATTTCCAGGCGGAGATCATCTCCTGGTGGGGCCTCGTTTTCAGTAGGGCCATTTTCACTATGTTGGTTTTTCCTATCCATGAGCAGGGGTTATCTGTCCATTTTCTGATATTCTCTTTGATCTTTTTTCCCCAGAATACTGTAATTTTCAATGCATAGATCTTTTACTTCCTTTGTTAGATTCCTAAGTATTTCACTGTTTTTGGATGCTATTATAAAGGGTGTGGTTTCCTTTACTGTTTCTTAATCAGGCATTGTCTAGACACAGAATGCCCTGGACTATGTTCCAGAAAAATTCTCATCTGAAGAAGATTAAAGCAGAGACTAATATATAGCAGGTGTATTGGGAGACCATTTGAATCAGTATTTGTGGTGCAAAGATCAAAGAAGGACTGGGCAAAAGGGGACACTGTAATGCAATCTTCATGAGTGCCTCAGGCAGTCCTGCAGAGAGTCCAGAGAGTGGATGAGCTTTTAGGATGGTGCCAATCTGGGAGTTAGAGGTCCGTGCCAATAAGTCCGTGGGTGAGGAAAGCCTGGAAAGTAACTTGGAAAAAACCAACCTTCTTCAGCTCACACAGTCCCTCTAAGGGAATGAATAGCAAGGCCAGGAAGCACAGCAGTTGAGGAATAAGAGGTTCAGTCCTAGAGGACCTGGGTGGTGTATTATCGAGTCCAACATGGTCCTCCTGGACCTTATAGTATATGGAATAGTGAGGGTCTTGGTTCTTTCCAAGGCAAAGCATGAGAGAAATATATGAGTGTAGGTAGTTTCTTTAGCAGCTGACCTCAGAAAGCAAGACTAGAGAATGGAGAGAAGGAGACAGGGAATGTATTAGCTTTCCTGTCTCGGGGACACAATACCTGATATCATGACTGAAAGGAGGAAAAGTGTAATTTGGCTCACTGTTTGAGGAGATTCCAAGACAGGAACATTGTGGTGTAAGTGCAAGATGGAGCAAAGCTACTCTGTCCATAATGGCTGGGAAGCAGAGCAGAAGAACAGTTCCAGGGAAGAATGGACGAGGGACTATGTGCTATGCAAGGCTGCACCTCCTGACCCACTTAGACACGGCCAGGAGCATGCTTTTCTAATCTGCTAGGCATTTCTTTCTTTTTTTAAAAAATTTTATTTTAGAAAGAAAAACAAACAATGAAAACGAGTTTCAAAACAGGGTAGCAAGACAGTTACTTGATGCATTGTGTATTGGTGTCTTGTAGTAGTTATTCAGAGTACAAGACTTAGGTAAAATATCTTGTCTAAACAATATTGATACAAATCATTCTTTTCAAGGAACAAATGGAAACTAGCTGTATAACTACCTTAACCATCTTGTATATACATATTTTTTCCCTTTTACCTATTCTTCCTTTGTCTATCATAGTTTATCTTTTCTTTTTAACCATTTCTCCTAATTCACAGTATCTATTGTACGTTTTTTATTTTAAAGAGACAAAAGAAAAAACAGAAAAATCAAGATGCAAACAAACCTGAAAAAACAAGAGCAATGGTCACAAGGACAAAGAATTAATAAAGGATGCATTGTTGAGCAGGTCTACATTGTGGATACCCCTCTGCAGAATTTCAGAAGTGTCTCCCAAAGGGCAAGAGAGGAGCTGTGTCTTCACTGACTTCTGTACCCCATTGGTGGAGCATGGCCCTTGGGGAACTGAACTCCTCTGTACATGAATTTGGTTCTTCCTAGAGCTTTAAGGAAAGCTTGGAAACAGAAAACCAAAGCCAAGGGGACACTGGATGTGAGATGTTGCCAGAGGACATGGGGAGTATCTCCACAGATGAGTTCAAAATCAGAGACGGGTCATATGGCAGAGGCCCTCATTTCTTTAAGAAAGAAAGACTCTTTAACAGAAATAATGAGGAAATTAGTCTTCTATGTGATAAGATCCCCTAAGAGGGTATCTAATCTGTACTCATCCCTCGCTAGCTTTTATTGAAAACACCTAATTTAAAAAATTACAACTTTTTCTCTTAAAAGTGACTTATAAACTAACTACTCAACCAAACAACTACTGTGTATTATACTAAGTATCTCCCCTGCCCCAGACTTTGTTCCAAGAGTTACTAATGTCCTCCTAAGAGTTCTTCAGTTCTTCCCGCTTTTCCTACTTTCTTGAAGCTGAAATCTTGAAGCTTGAAATCTTATCTTCTATCCAATTTTTCTTCCTAGGTCCCAGCAGATTAACTTGACTTCTACTTTACCTTCAATTTGTGGTCATCACACCTGAATTTGTTCAGGTGACCTTTTCTCCTCAAATATGTCACAATTATCATTTTTAAAAATATTCTACTGGTCTTGGAAGTAGAAGTTTTCTTCTTCTTCTTTTTTTTCTTCTTCTACAAGTGAACCCACCTCTCTTCTGTATCACATCTTTGGTTTTCAAGGACTTACTCCAAGAATTTTCCCTTCTCTCTAGCTTCTTTGATCTCTGCCTCTTCCCAGATTATTTCTTTACTGAAATCTTGTTCATATATATACACCATTTTAAAAGTCTTTGAAACTTCTCTTCTGTTTGACTACTTTCACTCATTTTTTTTCTTCTTCAACAAATATTTTCAGCCCTCTTTTTCGTGAACACTCCATACTGCTACGTTTGCTTACACACTCCACTCTGCCTCTACCCTCTATGGAATCAGAAGTCTTAAAGGTCGCCAAAGATCTTATGAATGCAACTGTTCCTCATTTCTAAATTTTCTTCGATCCCGTGGAAGGTTCCATATTTTTCTTTTCAAATTCCTTCTTTCTTTTTGTTTTCATAACACCATTTTTCTACTGAGGGCCTTTATGTATTCATCTTTCTATTTCAAAACTCATTTCATCTCTCTTCCAATGGTAAGTGCTCTTCAAGGTTTAGTGCTTATAAATAACTCTCTTCTTGCTGGCTAGAGTGGTGGGTCTCAACTTGGATGTACCTCAGATTCCCCTGAGACAGTAAAAAACACTGGTGCCCACAGATTTTTTGGACAGAAGTATTACTCCACTATGATACTACCATGTTGGATACCTGTTAGTCTGCATTTATTCAAACCATGGAGTCTGTGACACTGGGAGAAGGCTGTGGGTGATAATGATGGGTCAGTGCTCAGTCATTGCTGTAGTATATCTACCTTGCTGGTGCAGGATGTTGACCATGGGGAGACTGTGTGTATGTGGAAGGAGGCATATGATAACTCTCTGACTTTCCACTGTGTTTTGCTGTGACTCTGAAACTGCTCATAGAGATTAATTCTGTCAATTAAAATATAGTGATGCCCAAGTCTCATGTGCAGAGATTCTGACTTCATTGGTTAGGGTGGGACCAGGGCATTAGTGGTTTTTAAAAGCTTTCTAGTTGATTCTAAAGTGCAACCAACATCGAGAAATATGGGGCAGTTTTTCCCTGAGGATCTTTTCTCTCTGTTAAGCTTCACTGGTTGCTTTCAAGTAAGAAGTTGCCAAATTTTCCTTTCTAGTGCCACCCTTTTCCTGGATTTGCAGGATTACTTTCTCCACTGGTATGGATATGTCTGAGATCACATCAAACTCACCATCTTTTTTCCAGATTCCTCTTGCATCACACCAGAATCTCTGTCTTGCAGACTGTTTTCTGAGACTTGGTAATTTATAAAGAACAGAAGTTTATGTGGCTCACAGTTACAGAAGTTGGGAACTGCAAGAGTATGGTACTGGTAACTAATTGGCATTTCTTTGTCCTTCTTTGTGACTGTTAACCCTGATATGGATAGGGGATGCACAAAAGGTATTTGGATCTCTCTTCCTCTTTTTATAAAGCCACTAATACTACAGTGGAGGCCTCACCCTCATGTTTTTATTTAGTCCTAGTGACTGTCCAAAGACTCTCCCTCTAACTCCATGGAAATATGACTTTGGGGATTATATTTCCAACACACAAATTCTAGGAGGCACATCCAAACCACAGCACCTAGCATCAAGGATATTTGAATTTAGGTCTCCAACATCGTCCTCAAAGCTGGAACCCTCTGGTCTCCATTTCTTGTCTAGCTTATCTTTGTAGCCATGAAGTTCAACTTTCAGCAAAGATCACTTCCTTTGGAAGAACATTTGCATGTATTTATTTTATTACATAACTAATCCATGTAAGTTGTGGAAAATGTTATAAAAAATGGGAAAGCAAAAAGGAGAAAATAAAAATCATCCATAATACCACCCCCTATCAGCTACCTTTAATGTTTTGGCATACATGAAAGTAAATGTAAAAAAGAAAAAGGTGATGTTTATGTCATTTTTCACTGAACATGACATATGAGTATTCCTCTATTATAAATGCTTTTCCAAATTGTTTTAAATAATTTTTAATTTTGAAGCAATCTTGTCTATAAGAGTAATACACACTCCTATGTAAAGTCAAATAAGAAGAAACAGCCAATCTCCAATTTGATATTTCACAGAAAGTATTTGTTGGCATTCCTTATGCTTATTTTCTGAATCGATTTTTTTTTACATTGATCTATATAATCTTCTCAGACTTAGGGCATCTAGAGGACTTAAGCTGGCTCTCTGGGGTTGTTCCACCCTTGTCTGCCATCATCTCCCTGAGGCTAACTAACCACTCTTAGTAATTCCTACATGATTTTAAGGTTGGAATGCTTTTTGCATTGTGTTGAAAATTACTTCTGTCTTTTACTGTGGGTTTTGGGCTAGGAAGAAAAAGAGCAAAGTAAAGTAAAATAATCAAAAAACAAAAGAACTAAAACAAGGAGAAATCCAGACAACCCTGAATTTCTTGATGTGCTTCCTCAAATCTCCCTCTCCACTGAGAGCTGACTTTTAGCCAGTTGAGGCGGAAGATTCAGAGAGAGCATATCTGTGCAGCCAGATATCCTAGATTCCTTGGACATATTTCATGCCTATGTGTGTGCATGTGTGCATACATGTGCATGCATGTAGATGTTTTGTATGGGGGAGTTGTAGTCAGGGTTTACAAGGAAAAAAATTAATACAGGACACATAATTTATAGAATTATTTTATAACAGTCACCCGTAGAGTCAGATACAAGAAATGTGGGAAATCTGTTCACACATTAAAGACCACGAAAGTCCAGCTGAGGGTCTGGATCCCATGGCAACATCCTGTCCTGCATGAGTCCAGCTAAAGACCAACACCCGCGACAATGTTTCATGCAAGACTGTTCAGTGGTGGGTGTTAGAAAGTCTATGCCAGTTGGCTGAAGGATCTGTGCCGGTAGGTTGAGGGTTCTACACTGGAGCCAGGAAGTGATGCTCAAAGTAAGGACCAGAACTCCTCCAAAGTGAACCACAGCCATTTTTAGCAACAAGGTCCTGAGCTCCTCTGATGATAACAGCCAAGTTCACATCAGGAAAGAAGCTTGACTAACTCCTCCAAGAGAACCGGTGGCAATATGAGAACCAACACCAACCAGGAGAACGAACAACACTACCTCTTCCTCTCCAGGTCTCCTTTTTATCTTGGCGCCACTTCTCAGGTGGGCCATCCACACTCAGCACCACATTGATTCGGTTCAGCTGGTATTACAAGCTGACCACCAGTTATCAATCCACCACAGTGGTAAGCCAAAGGCTTTCACACTGAGCTACATCCCCATTCCTTAAAAAAAATTTTTTTTTATGAAAAGATTTTGAGACAGCAGCTTGCTAAATAGCTAAGTTATCCAGGCTGGTCTTGAACTTGCCACTTCTCTGCCTCAGCCACCCTGAATTCTGGGATTACAGCTGCATACTTCCATACCCTGATCCTTGGGCAAATTTCTGAATTCTCTCTGAGTCTCAGTTTCCTCAAAAGTGAAATAGGGACAATAACAAGACCTACCTCCTAGTTTGCTGTGGGGATTACAGGAGTAATGATAACCATGTGAAGTCTTTGGCCTGCCCTCAGGGACCCATGGGAAGAAGGGGAAGATGGTGTGAGATTTACCCAGAAAACTCATCTAGGGGCAAGGAGCTTACTTCTGTTTGTGTTTGGCTTTGCATTCATTTTGGGCATTAGTATTGCATGGCTGTCTGTGGTTGCAGGAAGCAAAGATGGAGATCCTGAGAATGTGGGGAAATGCAGGGCAGACTTGGGCCCAGGGAGGGTGTACAGCCAGCAGTGGAATACTGTGAAGGACCACCTGACAGCTTCTGGCCCAACCCTTAGGAGCTGGGTATACCTGAACGAGTGCCTAAGTTTCATTGTCTCATCTGCAAAATCGGTTCAATAACGGGACACTATTACTCAGCACCATCTCAGTTATTCAGCTTTCACTTGCTACCATTCATCTTTCCCCGTTGATCCTCATAACACCGCTATGGGGCAGTATGGGGGGCCATAGGGACACAACCCCGCTGTCCAGCACATGTGCACAACAGGATACATTTGTGTAAGCTTGACTTAGCATAGACAACTATGCTGGTGCTGCCAGGTTTTGACAGCACACAGGAATGTAAAGCTTAATAATGGCAGAATATGCAGGCCGAACATAAAGACACTGTTGATGCCAATGGCTGCTCTGTGTGGTTCCTTTTCCTTGGGGAACTCCCTGTGAAAATACCCCTCCACTCCACCAAGCCGGACAGGCAGATATTAACATCTTCATTGTATAGATGAGTGCACAGAGGCAAAGAAAGGTGAGCGGCCTGCTCAAGGCCAAACACTCAGATTTCTCACTCTGATAAGGTACCAGAGCCTGAGTTCTTAATGCCATTTTAGGTGCATCAAATAAAAATAATATGCCTCTTACTTATTGAGTTTCTTGTTCAGTGCTACATTCCCTCTTTTAATCCTGGGAATGAATCCAGTTAAGTGATGGGCCTCCGAAAGTCACCTAATATTTGTGAAAGGACTCTGTTCTGAGTGGGAGCCTGCTTTGCTTTATGGGTAGCATAGGGGTTTGGGGAGGTCTTCACCATGAGCTGCACGTGGGGAATTATTAAAACAATGATGCCAGCACCTGGGGGTGTAACTCAGTGGTACAGCTTTGCCTTGCACGTGCGAGTCCATGAGTTTGATCCTCAGCACCATGAAAACAAAACAGAACAAAACAGAACAGAACAGAACAAAACAAAACAAAACAAAACAAAACAAAACGAAACAAAATGAAATGAAATGAAACAAGAAGAAATGATGCTAGGTCCCATATCACAGTTTCTGATTGCATTACTCTGGGTAGGAGCCTTACAAGGTGAGTTTTTAAAAGCACCTGGGTGATTCCAGTTTGCAAGTGCAATTGAGAACACAATAGAAAGGTTTCTCCCCCTACCAGGGTGGTACTGAATCTCAGCAGCTTCTAGATTCTGAGTTTATTGTGTGAGATGGGGCCTGAGCAGAGCCTTAGTCACTGAGCTAATTAATACCTGTTGGACCCTATCAGGTGATAGATACTGAGTCAAATCATAGAATCCTGGAATGACCCACTCATCCTGAATGTTAGTGATTTCCAAGGACACTGTGAGGTCAGAGGCAGGCAAACCAGCACTGTTGGTCACCTTACCGAATCCTTCCCCAAACCTGTGTATTTTTACTGACCCTATTCAGTTATTTCACAGCAAATCTGCATGATTTTACTAACCCTATTCCACAGCAAACTTCTGAGGGAAGTTCCACTGTTTAACCAATGTGGTAGCAGTGAAGAAACTGAGGTACAGAAAATATTGGTTGCATAGTTAGTAAAGGATGGTCACAAAATATTTCCATAATCATGATTTCATTTCCTCTCAGGGAAACCTACAAAACTAGGAGAGATTTTTTTGGGGGGGGGTTCAGGATGGTTAATGAGTTTCTCATGGTCAGTGACCTCTGTCCTAGATGGGAAATTAGATCATCTGATTACCTGACCATCACATGGCTTCTGTGAAGCTGAGTGGGAGGATGGAAATGTCCTCTTGAAGCAGTGTCTTAGTTACTTTTCTTGTTGCTGAGACTAAATACCAGACACCCAAATTTTAGTAAGGAAAGGTTTATTTAGCTTACAGCTTGTAGAGGTTTCAGTCCATAATCCAAGGCAGGATGGCCTGGCAGGGCAGAGCAGTTTATGGTGGGGAGACTAACAAAGCAATCAGGGAGAGGGAAGACAAGCCTCTTACTGTTCCTTAAGTGGGCTACTGGAATTAGGATGGTGCTGAACCAATGAGTGGACTTATTTAGTAATCACCCACCCTTAATCCTAGCATTGCACTATGAATCAGTTGCATACTCTAGATTCAGCCATTTCTGAAAAAAACCCTATCCGTGACTACATGAGGTGTTGGGGGAACATTTAGACACAAACCATAACAAGCAGATTGAGGTTCATCAGCTTTGACATGCTCTGCAGAATATGGGTATCCAGACTTCCCTCCTGCAGCTGCATGTCATTGTGGACTCCTTGTCTTTAAGGCCTGAGCTGGCTCTAGGATGGAAAGGCTAAGATGATCCCGGAAGTCAAGTTGGTGCTGTTCATTTAGAACTCCCCTTCTCGGGTCCCCAGCTCCATCCAGGGACATATATAGAAGCATCATCAGACTCCTAAAAGCATCTGCCTGCTGCGGAGATATCAGGTCAGGGTGGGTCAGGCTTGGAGAATGTCATCTGAAGTACAGAGTCACAGGGGAATGTAAGCAGGCTTGTACAAACAATTCTTTCAGCATCATCAATGTTCTAGAGATTGGTGTAGGGAGAGAAATGTGAGCCATGCGTAGGTAGCCTGGTTTCTCAACTCAACACAGACAGATTGATTTTTTAGCTTTATAGAAGGGACCAACAGATGGAGAAGGGCCTGTCTGTCCTGCAGCAGTGCAGGAAAATTTTCATGTTTGAGACTTCATTGTAGGGAATTCTCACAGGACATGAGCTGATTTTAGGAAGTATAAAGACATATTTTAAAAAATGTGTTGGTGGCACTCACCTGTAATCTCAGCACTCTGTGAGGTTGAGGCAGGAGGAGGATCGCAAGTTTAAGCTCAGCTTGAGTAATTTAGTAACTCAGTGAAAACCCATCTCAGAATAAAAAACATATAAAAAGGGATGGGGATGCAGTTCAGTGAGACACAGGACCTGCAACCTGCCTTGGCATATATTGCGAGCTCACCATAGAGCCTTGCTACAGGTTCTCTGCCAAGCACGTTTCGAGTACAAATTGGGCGTCCCCAATCCAACAGTGCAAAATCCAAAAAGTTTTGAGTGTCTTTATGAGATTACAGGTGGAAAATTCCATGCCTGACTTCACAAGATAAAGTGGCTCTCAAAATGCAGGCACACTAAACCCATTCAATGATATTGCCTTCAGGACATTCGGATGAGGTGTATGTGGAGCACAACTGGATTTCACGTTCATACTCTAAAGATACTGCATTATGTATAGGCAAATATTCCAAAATGCAAAAACACTCCAAATCTGAAACAGCACTAATCTCAAGCATTTTGGATAAGGAACACTCTGTATTAATTAGTTTAGTTCTCATAACAAGCTTTGTAATAGATCCACTTTACAGATGGGGAACTGAGGCCTAGAAGAAGGAAATTACTTCTCCAAGGTCAGGCTGCCGTCCTGGCTTGCTGCTTCCCAGAGTCTATAAGGCTGCAGCCTGTGGGGACCCTGTGGGGTCTGTGGCAGGTGGAGCGCATGTCCCCACTTGCCCCAGGCTCACTGCTGCCTCGGATAGGGTGGCAAAGGCCCGGCTGGCATCTTTTCTGCTCTTCAGCCCTAGGGAGTCCACTCACAACACTACACCTGCTCAGCTTTTAACCCAGCCGCTGTTTCCCCAGGCTTCCGTTTTTAGCTCAGTGGACTGGAACGCAGTGTTCGCTGCACTGTAAACCTCAATGTCAGTTTGATTATATGAGCGGCGTGTGTGGGCTCCCGCACTCTTGTGCGCTCCTTTCCATGTCTAATAATAACCCTCTGGATTCTCTCGGCCCTTTTCTTCCAAGGCCCTCAAAGCATTTCATATGCAATGTCCCATTTAAGCTCCCAGCACCCCGGGGAGGTAGCTGGCTGGTAGCTGTTCTGTGAAAGGGCTCTGGAACTATTCAGTTCCCTTTAAACTAAAAGGGTTCTTGTGATCTCTGTTTTAAATGTAAGACAAACTGAGTCATAGGAGATATGCTAAATGGAGCTGCTCACCATGTACATCTTCTCTTACCAGTCCTGGAAGATGCATTCATGAATTGTCCTTTTTTATGGAGGAGAAAAAAGGCTCAGAGAAGCCAAGTGACTAATTCAAGGTCATGAAGCTCACAATTGATGAACTGCGGGTTTTGAACTAGATTTATTTTCAAGGCCTCTGGTTTTTCCATTATATCATTAAATGGGACATTCTAGAATTAAAGAAACAGATCTTAATTTTCTTGGCTCCCAGAGCAGGCCAGCTCCCTGTCTCTGTCCTTAGAGCTTTATCTGAGGAAACTGTAAACTGAAAGGATTATCTGTCACCAGTCATGCCCACCTCTCATTTTCTAAAAATACTGAAAGTAGGGAACCACTTCTTTGCTTTCCTTTCCATCCTTACCATTCATTCATGCACTCACTCACTCACTCACTCACTTATTCATATAAGCATCCATTCATGTATCCAGCAAGCATTTATTGCTCCCTCCTCTGTGCTAGATACCATGTGCATGAATGAGTGGGATGAAGGGACAGTCCTACTCTGGGTCTCCTTTCTCTAGGGCTTTGAGTTCAGCAAAAGTCCCTGTGTGATCTGGAACAAGTGACTTCAGCTCTCTGAGCCCCATTGGGCTCAGAATGGGGGATAATAATAGCATGTATTTTTTTTAGGATCAGTATGAGGTGGGAGTACATGAGGTGCAAAAATATTTGAAAGCCAAGGAACGGATTAATCTCTGGGGCAGAGTTGAAGGTCAGATACACAAGGGTCCAGGTGCTTATATGTTGTTGCCACTGGTCCCTTTCTCAGCTCTACTTTCTTTCATGTCAGCTTCATTCCCAGGTAAGTCCTCTTCTCTTGGTGGCAAGATGGTCTCTTACAGCTCAAGAGTCAGTTGTTACTCATAAATCCAATGAAATCCAAGGATATTCTTTTCTCCTGTGGCTACAGCACAATTCATGAATGTGATTTCCATCAGACCAAGTTGGGTCAGGTGCTTATCCTTGAACCAGTCACTGAGGTCATGGGCTGGCAAATAAATTGATTGGCTAGGTCTGTGACATGTCCGTCACTCAAACTGGGAGATGGAGTCACCAGCTTTAAACAAACCACAGGGCTTTAGGAGTGTGAGAAGCCACTTTCTCCGAAGGAAAATCTAAGTTCTGTTAGTAGAAGTGTAATTGGTGCTGCTAGAATGGGTTCCCCCAGAAATAGATTAGAGATCAAGATTTGTGTGCAAGTTTATTTCTTAAGAAATTCTTATGGGAGAAACTGGTAAGAAGATGAGGGAAATAAGATAAAGAAAGGCAAGGAAGTCAAAACAATATTTAAGTTGTGGTGAAGTTCCAGCTATAGCCAGATTCCATGGGGGAGCTCTGGAGTATAAATTGCTCCAGAGAGTGTCCCACCTCCAAATAAGGGAACTGTACTCACTAGTTAGTCATCAACAATGGGTCTTCCCAGGGACTCTGAGTCTTCAGAGGAGGGACACAGCTGTGGTGTTAAGGGCAGTGCTCAAAAGGTGGTCACAGATACAGTTTTAGCAGCAAGGCACGGAGAAGCTTTGTGGTATGGAGAAATAGTACACAGGAGATCTTGCTGCAGTACCAGTAAAGTCCTCTCCAGCAGTCAAAATTAGAGCCATCCAGATAGAACGAGATTAAGAAGGAGTAAAAAAAAAAGGCAGAGAAAAGGGAAAGAATGAAAATCAGTGGAGAATTGGAAAGATGAGATGAACTCTAATCCTGATCAGGGATGAGGAGCAGAAACCAAGAAGCAGCATACAGTTCTGCTCCCTCCTCTTCCCTGTGTCACACCACTGCTGACAATGTCTGTTGTTATGGTGTCTTTCACAGATCTCAGCAACATGCTGAGACCTTGCTGTGCAGAAGCAGTGGGGGCATGACTCAGTCAAGGGCACAGGCAGCAGGGAGGTCAGTTCGCTTGCTCATACCAAGACTGACCTTCCAGCTGCTGGAGGTCTGCAGTCTCCGAAGTCCCTTGGGCTCTTTTAGCCGCATCCTTTCTACCCACCTCTCAACCCCTCTTTTGTTTCTTTATCAGGAGCAGCTACAACCTTTCTGTACTAGTTTTCATCAGTCTGTATCTTTCCTAAGCCTTCTGGCATTAGAGTGTTCTACAGAGGTGTGAGAGGCAGCGAGAGACAAGCAAGGGGTGCACAGGACAAGGCAGCAGCCCCATCCCCAGTCACTGCCGCTTGCTCTGTTAATTATGTTGAGAGTAATGAGGTGGGTCAGTCCAGGGATAATAAAGGTAATAGTCATTTATTGATCCCTTGTTGGGTGCCAGATTCTGTGCTAAGTACTCTATAAGCATCATCTCATGGCATCACATTCAAGAGTCATAGGAACTGAAATTTGGGGACTCTTTTGGGAACAGACACTCAAGCCAAACATCTTGGGACAAGACATATTGCCCCGTGAAACGGTCAATGTAGAGAAACTGAGCATAGCTGGTTCCAAAGGCCAAATTATGTCATTTAAGTATTTTTCTTCCTAGTCTGCTTTCTTCCGGCTTGGCTTTACCATCAAGCAGGTTCTTATCCCATTACCCTTCAGTGGTGTCAGTGATCTGCTCAGCAACCTCACTGGGTAGAGAGGTTGTCTTTCCCAGGGGTTCACACTGTAACTGTGTCTCCACCTTGGATTCTGTGTTCATCTCTAAACCAACCAGCGAAGCTGTGCATGGAGTGCTCTGATTGGTTAAGCTTTAGTCATGTGCCCACTTCTGGAGTTAGAGGTGGAGTTAACTTCATCTGAAACACATAGAGTGAGAATGGGGGAGTAGTGGTTCCCCAAAGGAAAATGCTACACATTCTTACTAATAGAGAGGATCTGTGTCCTAGGAAGGGGAGATAAAAGATGGGAGGTCCTTTAGGAATTTACATTATTATTCTTCACTTACAGAAAAAAGTAGAAGTCCAGACAGAGGAAAAGATTTTCTTAAGATCACACAACTAGTAAGTGACAAGGTAGTGACTGGAAACCAGTTCAGTCTGATTCCAGAGTCTGAGTTTTTGACTGCCACCCAGGTAGCTGGTTCAATGAGAGAATGTGTTATTGAGTCTCATAAGTGGTATATCAATAGGCAGCAATCCAATAGGTAGTGATCCACTTACTGGAGATGAGCCTTGAGTCAGGAGCTGAAGGGATGGATTCTACTTGTAGGCTGCTAGTTGTTAGATATAGAATTTTGAACAAGAAGTGTAACTCTGAGGCTCAGTTTCCCCATCTGTGTGCAGATCAGAGGGTCATCCCTTCTGTTTGCCTCATAGGATAGATGATTGGGTGTGAAAATACCACTACACTGGCTGTTTCTTCTGTGTGATGTGATTTTTCCTTTGGGTAATATTCGGTGCCCCCTCCTCTATGCCTATGAGTATGCATAAATTATACTCAGTCAGTACGTCAATAAAGATTTTGAATATTTACTATGTGGTAGACATCATGTTCTGTCCGATGCCTGGCCATAGTGGGCACTGGGTGAATTTTATTTAAACTAAACCTTCCTATTACCCTCCCAATTCAGAGGTGAGTGACTTCATGCCTTCTGTGTAGTACAACTTTTAACCTAACTACTAGGGTTGTAGTCCAACCTTCGTAGTACAACTGGAAAAGCCACAGTGTGGACTTTGGGGGAAGTATGTTAAAAACCTCAGGAACGGAAGAAGAGACAGTTAAAAGAATTGATAAAAGATTCCATAGCTTTGGAGACTGTGATGAAGTGATTTGTAACACCTAGATGAACTGAATCAGCGTGATTCTGGGTGTGGGAGGCCCGTGTGAGGACTGTTGCCAACAGCGTAAAAGGAGGACCAGAGGGGAGAACGGTACGTGGTTGATTCTCCTGGAGAAGTTTGTCTCGCTGGTTTTCCTGACATGAGCTCAGCTATTCTCACTGCTCACTTCTTCTAGCAGCCTAGAATTAGAATCCATCCCTTCAGCTCCTGACTCAAGGGTCTTTTCCAATAAGTGGATCGCTACGCTTTGGAGGAGCTCAGTGCTTTGTCGCTAAGGATGGCTGTGGGGCTCTTCAGGGGAGCTCTGGTCTTTACATTGAACATCACTTCCTGGCTACAGTGCAGATCCCTCAACCTGCTTGCACAGACTTTCTAGCTTCTGCTACTGACCTTTGGGTCTTTCCAGTGCAGATCTTCAATACAGACTCGCATGAGACATTGTCATGGGCTCTAGGCCTCCAGCTGGACTCATGGAACACATTGCCATGGGCTCTAGGTCTTCAGCTGGACATTGCAGGAGCAGGACATTGCTGTGGGATCCAGGCCCTCAGCTGGATTCTTTGGGTCTCTAGTATGTAGACAGATTTCCCAAATTCTTTTGCATTTGAATGTTTGGGTGAATATTATAAAATAATTATATAAGTTATGTTCCTGTATTAAATCTATTCCCTTGCAAATTCTGAATATAATAAAATTGGTACCAGAAGTGAGGCAATCGAACTGCAACCTAGTGACCCGTTAATTATTTGGACCACTTCCATCATAGAAGGGACTGTGCTTTGTCCTTGCGGGCTTAGACACATATTCTGGGTATGGATTTGCCTTCACTGCATGTAATGCTTCTACACAATTACCATCTAGTGGACTCAGAGAATGCCTTAACCACTGTCATGGAATTCCACATAGCATTGCCTCTGCCCTAGGAACACATTTCACAGCCAGAGAAGTGAGGCAGTGGACTCAAGCTTATGGAATTCACTGGTCTTACTATGTTCCTCACCATTCAGAAGCTGCTGGATTGATAGAAAGATGGAATGCAGATGGAAAGTTACCATGTCAGCTAGTGGCAATAGCTTGGAGGACTGGGGTAAGATACCTCAAAAGGCTGTATATGCTTTGAAGACATGCTCATAATTACACCTAACATGTTCTAACTATCCTTCATGCAAACAGAAATGCACTAATTCCATTGCCAGAATAGAAGGTAGTTTTCAGCATCTACTATATAGTACTGTGACTCCTATGGGTAGGATTCACAAGTCTAGGGGTCAACGGGTGGAAGTACAAATGGTACTATTCACCATTACCCCCAGTGACCCACTAGCAAAATTTTTGTTCCTGTTCCCGCAACCTTATGTTCTGCTGGCTTAAAAGTCTTATTCCAAAGGCAGGAAAGCTTGTACCAGGAAGCACAAGAATAACACCACTGAACTGGAAGTCAAGACTTCCCCCTGGTCATTTTGGTTTCCTCATGCCTCTGAGGAAACAAGCTAAAAAGGGGTCACAGAGTTGTCAGGGGTCCCCAGATTGTCAAGGGGAAACTGGACTACTACTCCACAATGGAGAAAAGGAAGAACATACGTGGAGTGCAGGAGATCCCTAGGGGCATCTCTTAGTGTTACCATGGTCTGTTATTAAATTCAATGGGAAACTACAACAACCTAATCCAGGTGGAATGACAAATGGTCCAGGTCTTCAGGAATGAAGCTATGGGTCTTTCCACCAGGGAAAGAACCGAGACCTACTAAGGTGCTTGCTGAAGGCCAAGGGAATACAGAGTGGGAAGTGGAAGAAGGTAGTTCCAAATACCAGCTATAATCCTGTGATCAGCTACAGAAAAGAGGATTGTAATTGTACTATTTCTCTCCTAATATATTTTTAATGTAACATAATGTTGATAGACTTAATCCTGGTCCTTAAGGATTGTTAAACCTGTGTTACAATGTTCAAGATAAGAGTAGGCATCACTCAAAGAAGACTACCTTCTATTCTAGAGAGGGAATTAGTGTTTCTGTTTGCATACAAGATAGTTGTAACATGTTAGGTGTAATTATAAGCATGTCTTTGTATCAGGAGACTTGTTTAAAGAAATGTGTTGGGTTAACAAGGGGTGGATTGTAATTGTTGATTGATTGTGTCAATTGGAGAAGTTTAGAAGCTTAACTAAGTGGTCTCAGCAATTCTAAATCCTAAGGTATATGGGACCCACCATAGGGTGGCTCATCACCTGGATAGTATAAAGGGGAAATAAGGAAGGATGGACTTGATTCTTTTCTTTGGAGGAGATCTGGTCTACGCTTTCAGCTTGGACATCATCTCTTGGCTTCCAGTACAGGTTCTTTGGCTTTAGCCTCGGATCCTTCAGCCTTCCAGCACTGACTCTTCAGCCTTTCAGTATGGGCCCCTTGGCCTCCTGATGCAGAACTACAGGGGACACTGCAGTGAACTCCGGACCTTAGACTGAAACTTTGTTTCCAGTGTGCAGACACCCTCTGCATGGTTTCTCCTCTGATTCTGTGGCTGACCATTGTAAGCTAATCTTGTAATTTACTATATGTTTGTGTAACTTGTATCATATCTGTTTTTCTAGTAGAACACTGACAGGGACAGAGTTACTGGGAGCCTCTGAGGAGTCCACATGCCTTGCCAGGCACATCCCTCAGTCAGGTCTATGTTTCTTTTGCAAAAATATCCTAAAGAGTTGCATATTCGTACTTTAAAGAATCCTTGCATGCAGCAAACCCAGTGCCAGGACTTGATGTCCTCTGTATGTGAGGCTACATGGGGACAGCAGGAAGAGCAATGATTGGGAAGTCAGGGATTAGATATGCTAGTCTTGACTCTGTCACTTACTCACCATGTAAATTAGGTATGTGCTTTTCTCTCTCTGTGCCTCAGCTTCTGTACCCATACAATAATTGATGTTGTCTGAGTAATATTTGTTGAGTGATTACATGTGCAAGATCTCTTACTTACCGATTCTATGGACTGGGCAGTATGATCAGCATCACATTACAATGAGACACTGGAGGCTTGGTTTTCTGTAATGAGAGTGGGGGAAAGTTAGGAGACCCAGGTGAAGAGTCATGACAGAGGACACAAGAGCTCTTTTATGGTGTCAGGTCATACGGGTTCTTTTGATCCATGATAAGGAGTTTGGGCCACCACTGGTGGCGGGACTTTTGCCCTACCTATTCATCTGTCCTCTTCTTCACACCTCCTCTTCACAACCTGAAGGTCACTCATGGAGGTGAATTTGTCAGTTTAGCAGTCAAGTTTCTGCTAATCCAAGAGGCAATGTAAGGTTAAATGCCTGGATTTTGGATGGTCGATGATTTTGCTTTGGTTCTACTCCCAGCTTTAACACTTAATGCCTGCACAAATTATTGTTCATACATTCATTCAATATACATTTATTTAGTTTTAAGAGACAGGGTCTTGCTGTGTAATTTAGATGGGTCTTGAACTCACTATGTAGCCCAGACTGTCCTCAAACTTGAGGCCAGTCCTCCTGTTTCAGCTTTCCAAATGCTGGGATTGTAGGCAATGTGCCCATGCTCAGTTGTCAACTAATATTCAGAATGTCTACAATATTATAGTCAATAAAGGATGACACAATGAATAAAATGGACAAAAGTCCCCACCTCTAGGGGACCCAAACTAAACCAATGACAAAAGATGGGCCTTGAAGATACTTTTAGTGGTGGCTCCTGCGAGGTTGCTGGTGAGGGCTTCTGGAATACTAGGAAATGTATGGGGACTCCTGCTCTGTAACTGTGAAAAAGTTTAGCACCAGGAAAATTTATGGTGGTATAGAAAGCAGAATATATTCCTCATAAATGAGTGGGTTTGGGAAGAGTATTTCCAGGAAAAACGTCAAAAGTATCAACTTGTTGCTTATAGCTTTATGTGGTAAGACCAAAGAGGTAGATAATGAGTTAAAAAGATGATTTAATTTAGGGATTGAAGGAGGGGGGATGAGGAAAAAAAAGGAGAGGAACTAAGATATATCATGTTCAGGTACAAATTCCCTATGATGAATGGGATCATTATGCTTATCTAAATTATACCAATAAACCTAATTATAAAAAAAGATGATTTAATTTAAATAAAAACCTGGAGTCAATACAAAGGAAATAAAGCTTGCTGAGTTTACAGATGGCAAAGATCAGTCAAATTAAAAAGGGCCTCAGGGCCAATACCACATGTAGGGTAAGACTATAAGATCCTTTGTTAAGAATTCAGGAAGCCCAGGGCACCTTTTGAACTGGCAAAATGCCCTTTGGAATCTTCCATGTGTCTCCCATAAATCCTCTCTTTCAAATACTAGAGCATTGGTCTCAGAGGGAGCACAGTAAGGAAAGATTTACTTTGAAGATATTTGTGATTTTATTCCATGACATAAACCCCACTAAGATAGATAGGAAGCTCAAAAAGTTTTATAGGTGATTTTACTAATGGGAAAGCCCCACTTTAGATTCACTAGGACAGAGACATGCCGGCTTGCTCAGGGGGCCCAAGAGAGATTCTCAAGGGTGAGGTCTCAAGATTAAAGAATGCATGTGTGTGCAAGATGTCAGCAACAATAGCAGGTGGCGTGGCACAGAGCAGAGCACGAGAGTGCAAGAGCACAAGAGCAAGAGCTGCTTGCATCTTTATTGTCTGATTCTTATATAGTAGATATAAGATTGCTATCTTATAAAGCTATCTTATATTTACCAGCTCATGCATGTTTACCTGTGCTAAGTCAAGGTTACATAACTATATCCCATCTTGTGCCTGCACTAGATACTTGGGGTCATGTCCTTAGATGCCCCTGAGTTTTGAAGACAATCTGGTTCCCCACAAGATGATATAAAGCATAAAGAAGTGATTTATTTTTCAAACTAGAACAGCGGAGAAGCAGACAAACAAACAGACAAACAAACACATCTACTAAGCTGCTAATACTGACCATTTCTTATGTAAATGGGAGGATGATTCCGGAGGTTGGAACCAGAGCCAGGGTAGGAAGCACAGAGTTGTGGAGAGTCATTCCCAGGAGGCTAGAGCGCGCTCTAACTAATCAAGGCACTGGCAACACATGCCCTGCTGGGTTTCAGAATTGCTGTGGATCACAAGTGAATCTCATTTCCCTCCTTTTAAATGTCTGTTACAAGTGTGTGGGGCTCACTGTGATAGACTGGATGGGTTCGGAAATGTATTTTATCTTTTGAGCTCACAGGGCCTCAGATCCAGAGAAACTGCACTCAAGAAGCTGGGATTGCAGAATTTCTGTGAAGCATCCTGACCACACATGGATTTGATTTAGACAACAGGATCCTGGAACTGAGCCTGATGGCACTTTAAATGAGGTTTCTGAGTCTTTGGGAAGGGAGTTGTAATTATTGCCTGTGGGACGAATGTATATAATTTGTGCCATGACTATATACTGGCCTTAAAAATACCTGCACATTCCAGCATTCACATTCCTCTAATCAAGAGATGCTGTTTCTATTTCTTGTTCTTCTATCTGTTTGTGTCCTTGTGACCGCCTTGATGAACAGATGCAGTGGAGGTGACAAGGTGTGAATCTGAGGTGAGGTTAGAATGGAGAGGCAGTAAAGTCTTTGCCAGTTTCTATTGCTTCCCTCACTCTGAGTACCTCCAGTCCCCCAGTAAGAAGTATATTACCCTGAAGAGACCATGAAGAGGGAAGGACACTTAGAAGAGAGATGATCAAAGAGTCCCTGCTCTTCCAGCCCTCAGTTGCTGAGGCTTCCCAGCCCATATGTCAGGCATATGACTGAAGGAAACTTTGAGGTACTCCAAGCCCCAGTCAAAATGATTGCAACTGCCTGAGAGATCCCAAACTAAGGCTTTGTGGCTAAGCCTTGTCAACCCACAGCATCAGCAGTGACATCAATGATTGCCATTGTTTTAAGCCACTGTTTAGAGGAGGTTTTTTAACCAGTAGTCTTAGCAGATCATGTCATCAGGGCATTGGCAATGTAGCATTTCTCGAGAGGAGGCCCTGCTATTGACTCCAAGTGTTTTTAGTCAAACCTCTGATGTGCATTCTGCAAGTTTTAACATTGATACTTTCTTGATATTATCAGAAAATGTCAGAGGAAAGTCTCGGGCAACAAGCAGGATGTATATAGTCTTTGCTCACATGGTTCTGATATGACTTGCTGACTGCAGTGGCCAGAGGGTGCAGTGACCCATTCAGGTTACTGGCAAAATGACCAAGTTTGGCCATGATATCACAAAGGCTATCCAGTGTATCCACATGACAATGAGATGCCATTGATTTAAAAACCAACCCCCATGTCATTAGTGTGACAGAATGCATCTTAACTAATGATCTCAGCCATAAAACAGGAGTGATAATGTCTGTCTGTGTTGTATCCACAGAACAGCTGCAGGTCCATGATAGATTCTCAGTAGGCAGCGGCTTCCAGCACAGATGTGTATTATTTTAATACTGCATAAGGAAGTGGAGGAAGGTTAGTGGGTCAGAGACCAGGTATAGAAAATTCAGGAAAAGGAAGTAGGAGACAAGAGTGAAAAGAGGAGGCCTGAGGAAATGACTCTGCTAGCACAGTGCCAGGACCTCTTTGAAGCAATGTGTCAGAAATGTCTTGGTTACTCAAGTGAAAAAATCAAATTAAACTTTGCATCCAGGAGTGGGGGTGCTCTAGCTTGGAAACAATGTCAGGTTCATTGGAAAGGCTTATGGATGCTCTCAGCTTCAAGAAAGCCAGCAGCTGCTAAGGAGGAGTAATGTATTTTCTGGGGCTGGTGGCTCTTTGGGACGTGATGCTTGAGCCTCTCAGGTGGTTCCATATGATAACAGCTGAACCTTGCTCTTAATTGGGGTGGAGCCTCATTTTTCTAGAGGAAAGGCCTTGTTTAGCACAAGCTTTCCTTGCTGCTTAGAGAGAGGGATGGAGAACGACATAGTCACAAGAAAGTAGTAAAAGACTGGTTTTTAAAAATTTGTGACTATAGAATGCTTTGATCAAATGACAAACTCACATTGGAGGCAGATCTTTAAGGAATGCTTTGGTACAACTACTTGATATTGTGTTTTGGTAGTACTAAGCAAATGTGAGTGAAATGTGGGTACTTTTATGGCAAGTGATTCCACTTGTTACAAAACTAGAGAATTGCTTTACACACTTTAATGGGTAGCTGAAAAATCTGGGGCTCTGACTTGCACTCAGCCAGTCTGAGATGGAACTCAAGATTCTGCATCTCTCACCATGTTGTAGTCAGGAGTTGTGCAGAGAACAATCAGAATAAGAGCATGGAGTTTATAATGTTTTTATGATGGTCACCCAGAGTTGACACAAGAAAATGCAGGAAATCTATCCACATCACTAAAGACATAGAATATTTAGCTAAGGGCCTGAATCCCACAGCAATGTCCCACATGAGTCCAGATAAAGATCCAGAGCTCACAATAATGCCTCCCACGAGTCCAACTGGAGGTCTAGGGCGCACAAGAAGGACTCACGCCGGTCTCTTTTAGGGATACATGCTGGGAAGGCCCAAAGGTTAAGGGTGGAAACTAGGAAGTCTATGCCAGCAGGGTGAAGGAGCTGTGCTGGTAGGTTGAAGTTTCTACCCTGGAGCGAAGAAGTCACGCAACAAAGACCAGGGCTGTCCTGAAAAGCACCACAGCCATCCTCAGCCACACGGAGGCCCCGAGCTCCTCTGACGACAAGCACTGTCGAGTACATGCCAAGAAGCCAGTGTGACGAGTTCATCCTGAAGACCAAACAGCACACGTCTTCTCCTCCGGAGCCAGGAAGCAACGCTTGATGTAAGAGCCAGAGCTTCTCCAGGAGAACCTGATGGCCCAAACAGCAACTCGTAGGAGAACCCACAACACCTCAACCCATTAATGCCTTAGCGCACTAATTTGACCAGCTTCTCCTTCTCCATATCTCCATTTATGCTGGCAACTTTCCTCGGGTGAAACATCTATGCTCAGTGCCATGCTGATGTAATCCAGCTGGCGTTAAGTTGATCAACAGTTTTCAATCCGTAACACACCAGCTCCCTGTGATCCTGCTGTTTCTGGTCCTCTGACCATGCTTTGAGCAGTGAGACCCTAGAGAACTATTTTCTAAACTTTTTACTTTAAATTTTGGCTACCACTACCAGTAAGAAATACCTTCTGTATTATGATCCAGCATACACTGATATATAATTGAAAGACAAGTTTTATGAGGCAATACTTAGTATATGACACATTCATATATTTTATCTTCTTTTTTGCATACACACAAAAAGCTATGCTGACCACAAAGCCATCAGAATGATTTCATTATTCACCAGTGGCTCTAACCACGCTTTTAAGAAACAGAGCCTTGGAGAACTTCTCAGACAATGCAGACAAGGAGATGTGAAATTTCACTGATGCATTGTTTATAATAATAAAAAGTGAAAAAAAGCAAAACAAAACCAGTAACTTGAAATGCCTACTCAGAGGAAAGCGTGTCAATAGATCTGTGATGTATGCCCACAGGAGAGCAATGAAAACTAGTGAATTAGAGTCCTATGAATCAGCATCTATCTCAAAAACAATGTTAAGTAAAAATACAAGATGCTGAGGGATACATGTTACTGGATACCATTTATATACAATTAAGAAACAGGCAAAAATTCTATTTATCACTTAGGAATTCATATATATATATATATATATATATATATATATATGATAAAGATACAAAAACACTTAAGGGGATGATTAACACCAAATTCAAGAGAGTATTTGCCTCTTGGGGGAGAGAGTGGGGTGGGATGGGGGGACCTTTGGGATTTCATTAGTATATGTAAATTTCATTGCCATGATAGTGATGAGCTTATAATGTTCATTAATCCCTATCCTGTTTTGCAGGCTCGAGGCATTTTTTAAAATAATTACCATTAAAAAATGAAAGAAAGAGAAAGGAAGCTCTTGAGTTGAAACATATAGAGGGTTGTATTAGTTTCCCAGAGCTGCCATAGCAAATGACTAAAAATCTGGAGGTTTAACACAGTGGAAATTTACCCTGTTATCATTCTGGACTTCAGAAGTATGAAATCAAGCTGTTGGTAGAGTTGGTTCCCTCTGGAGGTTCTGAAGTTAAAATCTGTCCCACGCCATTCTCAGATTTCTGCTGATAGCTGACAATGCATGGGATGGGACTCCGTGACCCCAGTGTCTGCCTCCATCTTCACACGGCCTTCTCTCTGTGTCTCCCATCATCTGCTCCTTCTGGGAGAAGGATGACAGACTTGCCCTAAATCCACTATGATCTCATCTGGAGATAGTTATATCTTCAATGACTCGATATATGTTCACACTCACAGGTGTTGGGAGTTGAGTTTTGGATGTGTCTTTTGTTATGATCTGTTGCTTATTGCAGAATTTCTCAGCCTCAGCACTATTAACGTATCGTGTTGGATAATTCTTTGTCATGGAAGATTTTCCTGTTCATTGAAGAAGGTTTAGTAGTATCCTTGACCTCTACTCATTAGATACCAGACTACCCTGCACCAGCTACTGCAACTCAGACATTGCCAAATATATCCTGGGTAGGATCTGAGGCTAAAATATAAGTCTTCTAGTTCAGTGTGAATTTCAGATAAACAACAACTATTTGATTGTATTACAAATATTACATAGGACATACTTCTATAAAAATTATTTCAGGAGGCTGGAGTTGAAGGATCACAAGTTCAAGGTCAATGGGGGGAACTGAGTGGGAATTTGTCTCTAAAATAAAATAAAATAAAATAAAATGTAGGGCTAGGAATCTAACTCAGTGCAAGGCTCTAGGTTTCATTACTGGTACAGGGGAAGAAATGAAAGAAAAGATATATGTGTATATATGGTTTATTACTTGTGCTGAGTATCCTGATATTTTGCCAAATCTACCTCCATTCCACCTAGGGGTTGAAAATTACCCTTGGTTGAGAACACCCAGTTGAGAACAATCATTATAAATTATTATTTATCAAGTGTTTATTCTGTGCTCCCAGCATGCCATGGACTGTCCACAATTCATTGCATTTGTACCTTGCAACAAACCTGAGAAATAGTTGCTATTATTCCATCCAGCAAGCAAGTACATGGAAAGATTCAGTTTGAACTCGGATCCATGTTTTCATAGACACTGAGTTGTGTCTAAGGAATGACTCTTGGCAACATTGTGAATGCTCTATGTGCTTAGGGGAAAATGTCAGTGATGTCAAGACTATCAGGGTGAGATGTACTGGATTTGACAGAATGAGAATGCAAAAGGAAAATGGCTGGAAGGCAACATAAGAGGATACGGGAAGAGCAACTCTTTGAAGAAGGGATATTATGGACCATCCTGGCATGTGGTAATATTTGCCAAGAAGAGAAGCTGAGTTGTTGTGGAAAGATCACAGTGTTTGACAGACATGGTTGGAATATTGGCATGGCCTTGGGTGATACTGTAGTGATAACGGTATCTGACCCTTACTGTGTATTCCGTGTGTCCTGGGTATTGCTCTAAGCAAGAGCCTTACGTTATCTCACTTAATTCTCAGATGATGATCTTAGAGAGAGTCATTTTACAAACGAGGATGCTAAGGATTAAAAGAAGCTAAGAAAATTGTCCCACACTGCAGAAAGTTCTCCAGATGGGCTTCAGACCAGCCCAGCTTTCCTTTTCCTTTTCTCACTTGTAGTTCTCAAGAATAACTACAGAATGTGTTGAAAATTCATATCCTGAGACAAAGATGGATTGGCTGGACCAGCTGGGATTGTTTCAGTCCCTTCTAAACACAGGACATCATTCAATGCTTTAGCCTAGTGTGTTAAGTGGCTCCTGGGTCTAAATTCCAGAGAAAACTGCTTTTGAGGGGTACCTCACCTGTGGTGAAAATGGGCTCTATCTGCCCTGAGCAGCTATGCTAAGCCTTGGGGCCCCAGCTTATAATGATTCCACACATCTGTTGTCCCTTGCCACCTATCTGTAATTAATAAGCCCACGATGCAGGTAACTTCATGTGTGTGTTGTATTTCACCAGATTCTAGCAAGTGGTAAACTAACCAGAGTACAGTGAACCTGCTTCACACATATTATGAGGGACAATTTCTGGACGCCAGAGTTCATACATTGCAATCACTATTCTGTGTTACTTCTCATCAATGCCTCTTCAAGTCTCAGTTTCCTTTTGTCTTTATTGGGAACAAGCACTCTTGTCTCTTACAGTGACTCTGAAAAGTCACTGAGTGAATGTGTCTAAAGCATAGGGCATAGCACAAGGTAGCCAGTGGTTATTGTTATTATTAAGGTTATTGTTATTATTAAGAATGCAGAATGGACCTGCAGCAGGGGCCTTATTAGCTCTACTGTAGGCTCTGTGTGTTTATCAGGATTGTATCTTATTCATCTTTGTTCATTTAATTTCTAAACTAATGTCCGCTGATGATTTACTGTGTCCCAGTGACTGTTCTGACATGCAGCCAAGACTAAGACACAGTGCTTGTCTTTAGGAGTCTAGCATTTCCTTTCCAAGCTCAGAACCCTTAGTAAGCATTCAAGAAATGCCTGCTGGAAGAATGAATGTGAGGGCAAGTAAGTCCTGCTTTTCTGACACAAGGGTAGATTCATCTGTGAAAGTTACTGAGCATCCTTCTCATTTCCTCCCCTTAATAATAACAATAACCACCTGCTGCTCATGCTGAGCCCTGTACTTTAGACACATTCACTTATTGACTGGTATCATGGATCAGTGTCTTCCAGTGAGGTGATTTTACCCATCTGAGGGCTGGAGATGTGACATTTTCATTGCAAGGGCAGGGTGGCTTAATTAACCAGTATTTATAAAGTGCTTTCAAAGCCATAGATGAAAAGCAATGCAAAACTGCCTTGTGCTATTGGTGTTAATAATTTATTCCTACACCAGCACTTTGAAATATGTTCCTTGAAACAGGAAGAAGTAGCAGGTAGTCTTGAGATAATTAAACGCTACATAAAGATCACCTAGTTCTTGATGAGGGCAAAAACAAGCCCTTTTTCTTTCTGCTGGGCTGCTCATTTTCTTCATTCTCAGGTGAGCTACCTTGTTTTGGGAACATCTGCTGTTGAGACAGTAACTTTCTCTCCGTGTATCTGTCACTTAAGGCAGGTATTTCAACCAAAATCTTCCCAGGGCCTCATCAAAACCTAGGAAATAGATGGGCCAAAAGATCATTTGCATAATTAACTTTTGATTGCATGTATTTTGTATCACCTATCTTGTGAAGTTACATATTACTTGATTTTCCAAAAACTTTGTCATTTCTATTTATATCATCATAGAAGTGGCAAAGGTCTTAGATCACACAAGGGACCTGTTTTAGGACTAGGAGGAAGGGAGGTTAGTACCCGCTATATGTGTACAATGTAATTTCACTTAATTCATTGGCACTCAATTTTGGCTGCATGCTGAATCATCTAGGGAGCTGAACAATACTTAAGCATAGGTCTCATGCCCAGAGATTGTGTGATTTGTCTGTCTGGGTGGGGAGCTTTAGCCTCAGGAGCTAAACTACTTCCCTCCCCAGGTGATTCTCAGATGCAGCAAAGATGGAGAACTACTGATTTAATCCTTATAACAAACCCATACAATTTTGCTCCCTGCCCCACTTTCAAGACAGGGAAACCAAGGCTTGGAGAGTTAGGTGGAAGCCATTCATCATTATTAATGTAAGAGTTGATCATTTTGGTATTTTTATGCCAGAATCTGTGTGTACATTTAGTGTGTGTTTAATTCTTGCAATGACTAAGCAGGAATGAATAACCTTTTTTATTATGGATAAATAAATGGAGGTATAAAAAGGTCCCTGTATCATCAAGAGATCACCTGCAGGTGAGAAGATTCTGTGTGGATTGGATTAGACTACATCAGGATTTGAACTTTGGTGCAAACCTCAGGCTTGTGCAGGATCCAGCCCCAGAACTCCTTGAGGATCCCAGTTTTGTCTTCTTCAGGGCTCCTCAAGGTTTAGCAGCTTGCTGGGTTCCTAGAAGTCACCTGGAAAAGACTAAAAGTGGCATGGAACAATTAGGGCCAAAGATTAGACTTCCCAGACACAAGGAGCGAGACTTTTTTCCACTTGGAGGGCCAGTTCTTTCTTCCTCTCTCTTTGTCTAATATTTGGGCACTGTATTGCTAGAGACAAAGATATACCAGGACTGTTACATAGCAACTATCACTTGCTAGTCGCTACTGGAGCTTTGAATTAACCTGTAGAAGTTGGGTTTTGTCCCTTGGAATAGATTCAGTGTGGCAAAGTAAGATGATAATTTTTTTTTTCTAAGAGGAATTTTCTTGTCCTCATCTGGTAGGGAGCAAGAGGAAGAGAATTTCATTACACTTGTTCAGCCAAATGTGCTCCTGGGGAGGGAGTGCTTTGGTGCCTTGACATTAACATGTAAATTCATTCATTCAATCCTTTCTGAGCTCCTGCCAGGGGCCTGGCACCATTGTAGATGCTGGAGCACTCTTTTTAAAATTTTTTTTTTATTTTAAAGAGAATAAAACAAAAGAGAACAGAACAAAGCAAATCAGAACAGAGCAATGTAAGCAACACAGCACTGCACAACAAGACAACCGGACATCAGCAGTAGCTACCATAGTGTCTCTTTTTCTTTGAAATAGTTGAGCATAGCTTCACACACAATAGTATCAAACATAACAAAATAGTATAAAACCATTCAAAAGAATGAAAGCATTATAGGAATTCAAAACCAAATAACAGGAAATGAACAATGGCTACTATAATATCTCATTTTCCTCACAAAATCTGTCTATACCATGACACATAATAAAATCAAATAAAACACAAGATAGAACCAATCAAAACAGAAGAACAAAAACATAGTAGGGCTTCAAACAAGATGATAGTAAATCAGCAATGGCTACCGTAATGTCTTATTTTCTTCAAAATAGCTGTTCATAATACAACACATAGTAAAATCAAACAAAACAGAATAAAATCAATCAAACCAATGAATGAAAGCATTATAATACTTCAAAGAAATATAATAGGAGACCATGATTACTATAATATATCCCATTATATTCAAAATAGATGCCCCTACCATCTGACAAAACAAGACAGAACTAAGCCAAACCTAACAAAATTGTGTAAACAATGCAAGAATTCAAGATAAGACAATAAGAAATTGACATTAGTTTGCACCTTTCCCTCCCAGGTGTTTACTCCCCTTTGCTCTTACATGAACTATTTTGCTTTTGGATCCCATTAACTCCTTTCTTACGCTAGGGTTCATGCATGTGAGTTTGAACTGTTTCAGCCATGGGTATAATCTCCAGTTGTGTCCATTTACCTATAGGAGCCTTGAGATCATTCTACTTTATATCAAGTAGCTTTCCACTACATGAAAATACCATATCTTTCTTATCCATTCTGCAGTTGATGAATTTCCTTTCCAGTTAAATGTGTTTCTTGTATACAGTGTATCAATGGATCTTGTTTCTTGATCTACTCTCCTTGTGTTTCTTTTTATTGCTGACCTGAGGCTGTCTACATTAATGGTTATAACCAGCATACATTGGTTCGTCTCTGTCCTGCTAGCCTCTTGTTGGCCCTCCACTTTTCCTCTTCATTTAATTGCCTGTCTTGTTTGGCAACCCTACTCTGCTGCTGTTCCTGGAAACATGGTCATCTTTATCTCTCTCTAGAATATTCTTTAGCACTCTCTGTAGGGTTGGTTTGGTGATCATGAATTTCTTCAGTTGTTCTTTATCATGGAAGTATCTTATTGTTCCATCAATTTTGAAAGATAGTTTTGCTGGGTAGATCAATCTGGGTTGGAAGTTTTCTTTCAGAGTTTGAAACACTTAACTCTTCTTGACTTGATGGTTTGTGTTGATAAGTCTGCTGTGATTCTGATTGGTTTTCCTTTATAGATGATCTGTCTTCTTTCTCTAATAGCTTTTTTGTTTTTATTTTTTAATTTTAAAGGTAGTAGAAATACAACAGAACAAGACAGAACAAAGCCAATTGAGACAGTGCAGTGAATTTCGTACAGAACTTCACAGCAGGTTACTGGGATAACAGTAATAGGTACCATAGTATATCCCATTATCTTCACAATAGTTGTCTAGTCAATTAGGTATAGAAAAATCAAACCAAAGACAGAACATTATAAAATCAATCAAAGGAGAATATTGAATAGAGTAAAGCAATTAATTATAATGAAACAATACTGAAAACAACACTTGCTTTCAAAGAGAAGATAGAGGAGATCCCCCCATATTTGCTATATTGCATACAGTCATCCTACCAAAAGATGCTCAGACCTCTGTTCCCAGTTGCTAAGGGAGGGGGGAGTGTGGGATGTTTGATTACAAGCCCGTGCACTGGTAGGCTCACAGGAGACACTACTGGATCTCTTCCTGGCTCATGCTGGAGGAAGGCGCTTACCAAGAGGGTGGCAGGTGAATTGCTTCTTGGTGCTGCCTCCTGGGTTCCACCATGGCCCTGGCTGGATTTGGGGGAGGCTCTTTGGTTCTCCTATTGTCTCATGCCAGAGGAAGGCACTTACCAAGAGGGCAGCGGGCAAATTTCTAATAGCTTTTAATATTCTGTTCTTGTGCTGAATTTCTGGAAACTTGATTATTATATGTCTGGGTGTAAATTTACTTTGGTTAAGGCTAGTGAGAGTCCTATATGTCTCATTTATCTGCATGCCAGATCCATTTGCCATGTGTGGGAAATTTTCTTCTATTACTTCTGTGAATATCCTTTTAATTTCATTTGTGTTGACTCCTGCTTCTTCACCTGCACTTATTACTCTTAAGTTATGCTTCTTTGCATCATCTTGCAGCCATTGAGTTGTTATTTCCTGATTCTGTGTTACTTTTAAGAGATCTTTCTTTTCACAGTCACTAGCTGCAATCCTGTCTTCAAGGTCTGAAAGTCTATCTTCAGTCTCTTTCAAGTGGTTTTTCCAGCTTTTGATTGAATTTTTAATTTCCTGAATCTCTCTTTAAATCTGTTTCATGCATTGTAATTCCTTTCTACATTCATTCAAAGTTTCCATCATTTTCCTATGCTCTTCTTTTTTGTTTATGTCTTCTTCTTTAGACCTGCTGAATAATTCTTTCAGTATGTTTGTGATTTCTTCTTTTACCTGAGATGTTATTTCTGATTTGACTGCTTTTACAATTTCCTCTAATTCCAGAATCTAACTTATATTTTTGATCACTCTGGCTACTGTTGGAAGAATAGACTGTAGGGTGTGGAAGCCTGGGTTGAGTTAGGAGGTTGTTTCCTTTCTTCAGTTGCTATCCTGTCAGAAATTTCCAGAGTGTGACTTCCATTTTCTTCCATGTCTGTATCTCCCAGACTTATTCTGTGTGGGCTAGAGGTCTCAGTTTGCCTTTTGCTCTTTGTCTTGACATTCTCGTGGGTTCCTCCCAAGAAGCTGGTTGTGAGGCCCCAGGCACTTCTGATGTTGGCTGCCCCTCGGCAGTGTAGGGGGATGGGACAGACACCTTGGTTCCTCTAATTCCAGATTTACAGGGAGGTGGCAAGTCATGGAGTGGGCTTCTCCAGACCTATGCAGCTACACTGGTGCTTTGCTGATGATTAGGGGTGCATAGAAATGGGGCTACTTCTCTCAGCCTGTGTGTCTACGCTGGGTTGCCCACAATGGTGGCATACACACAGGGATGTGTTTGTGTGATTCTGCTAGTGGGTGATGGCTGCCTGAGAGAACTAAGGGCCTCCAATGATGGCCTACAAATGCACAGGGCTTACCTGGCTGTGTGTCACTGCTCCTGCTGGCTGCCTGCAGGAAGTCTTCTGGTGGCAGCTCCCTGAAGGTGAAGGCAGATATGCTGGTTCTCTCTGCCCATGCTGGCCTCCTGCAGAACGTGGCCCTTTGTCAATAGTGCACAACAGGCAGAGGAGGATCTGTCTGTCTCCCTTGGTCAGCGCTGGGCGTGTGGAGGAAAGGGCCTTCTGATGGTGGTGCCCAGCAAGCAGAGGCGGATCTTTGGAGCTTCTTCTGGCTCTCTCTGCCCATACTGGGTGCACAGAGGAATCGCTGGAGCACTTTGAAAAGTAAGGCCAAGCCCCTTTATCAATGGTGACCTAAGCGATGAGAAGCAGCAAGCCATGTATAGATCTGGAAGAGTAGTGTTCCTAGCAGAGGGGACTGCAGTGTAGAGTCCTGGCTTGAAGAAGCAGTGGGCAATATGGCTCATTGTGGATGAAGTTGGGAGAGCACCAGAGGGGTGGGCAAGGGCTGAATCATATCATTCTCTGTAGCTGAGGTGCGGTGTTTAAATGCTACTCTGAGTGTAAGAGAAAGCTGCTGGATGATCTTACATAGCGAGGGAACAGAATCTAACTTATATTTTTGATCACTCTGGCTACTGTTGGAAGAATAGACTATAGAGGGCAGGTGTGGAAGCCTGGGCTGAGTTAGGTGTTGAAACAATCTAGGTGAGAGATGATGGTTTGAAGCAGGGGGTGGCAAGAGGAGTGGTTGCATTGGGCATCTGTTTTGAAAGTAGAGTCAAAAGGACTTGCTGGTTAATTCATTGGATTGAGTAGGGGAAAAAGAATAAGCAAAAGCATCATCTTCTATAATAGGGAAGGCTGAGGGAGAATTGGTTCTTGTCCAGCTAAGTTTGCGAAAACATTTCCTATTGTATTTTCTTTTTTTGAAATTTCTTAGTAGCATATGGAGGATTCTGAACTGACCTGCAATAACAATATCTGCTTAACTTTGGTTAACATAGCTTTTCTCCAACCTACTGAATCAAGTAATTTTGTGTCTTTGCCTGCAAAATATGGTAAGATTCTGCAGACATTACTTGAATGACCCACAGTATTAGTGTGTTAAAATCTTCTGTGATTGTGTGTGTGTGTGAGAGAGAGAGAGAGGGAGAGAGAGAGAGAGAGAATGAATGTCTGTGTTTCCCCAGCCAAGTTGGAAAAGTAACTTAGAGATTAGCACTGTTCTAAATTCTGATATACTTTTATTCTTTCCATCTGCAAATCTTTCCTGAATTTAAGGCACCACTGCCTTCAGTTTAATTAGTACTCCTTCCCCCAGTCTAACTCAAGCCTATCTCCACTAAATCAGAGGCACTTACTAAGAAAATCCACTGCCTAAAAAATCCTCAAATGGCTTCTTGTTTGCTTCAGAATAAATTCCAAATGCTTTACTCTGCCTATGCCATTGCCTACCTTCTCAGATGCGTTTTATTCTATAGTCTAGATAAACTGAGTTTTGTAAAGCTCTTATGTTGTCTTTCACCTCTGAGCTTTTGCGCATGTTCTTCCCTCTACTGGGGATACTGTGTGACCTTGCTCTGCTCTAGTTTAGGTATTATTTTGTGCAGCACTACTCCTGGAGGAATCTCCTGACTTCTCATGCCTGAGTCAGACCTCTGTTTCCCTGGTCTCTCTAGCACTTGCAGCATGTGCCACAGGCATTTTTGCTGGTCTTCTTTTCCTGCCAACATTTGGGTCCCATAAAGCATGGCTGATTGTCCTGTTACCTCCAGTGCCCAGCATATGCCAGGCACAAAATGATTACTGTAGAGTACATCTGCATTGGGTGAGTGAACAAATGAGTGGATGTAACTCTCTGGATCCTTATCAAACAGAAGGAAGCTGCTGACCAGTCTTTATTATCCTGCTTCTTATTACTGGAGGCCAACATCCAGATCTGAGTAAAATTATCACAGAGCTATAAGGCTTGAAGGTCATTGACTCTCTCTTTCTGTCTTTAGATTAAGTACTTTTTGGAGAGAGCATCCATGGTTTGATGGTCTCTTTTAAAGATGGGAAGTTTGGAGTCATAGACAGTGACTAAGACGTTGATTCAATTCAGCACTCTGCTGGGAATGCAGAAATGGTTAGGATGTAGAGGATTGTACAACCAAGGAGATAGATTCACTAATAAAATTTACAGAAGAAACTGGTGAAATGAGTGATTTTTGGAGCATTTCTGGGGAGTATGGAATAAGGAGTAATTAACATGTCCTAGGGAAAAAGGGGGAATTGAAGGAGCTCTAGGAGAAAAAATAACTTGATCTCTTAGGGGTGGCAAGGATTTTGCTAGTGAGGAATCTGAGGAAGGGAGTGTGGAGGGTGGGTGCTCAGGCAGAATAGGGTCACAGCTGAGGATGTTGGTGGCATATTTGAGGATCAATGAATCATATACCTACAGAATCCAAGCAGGATTGAATCTAAGACTCTATTAGTGGGATACTTTGGCTTGTAAATAAAAGAAATCCCTGCCAGAAAAGGTTGAAGCATTAAGAAAAACTTCTGTTGCATCACAAGAATTCTGGAGGGAAATGGTTCTGTAGTGGCCAACTCAGCCAGTCAAAGTCACCAAGAGGTTAAGCTTTTCCCTCCATATTTCCACACATTGTGATTCTGATGAATTAATTTGAGACTATGTTCTCTCCTGTCAGTTTTCCTTTTTTTTTTTTTTTTTGTAATGAGTAAGGTGAATGTTTTCCAGAGGTTCCACCAACCCTTTTTTCTACATTTCTATTGGCCAGGGTCCTGTCCCATACCTAAAATAATTATGAAAGTCCCTGGAGAGGAAGATGTACTCATTGTGAGTGTCTTAGGCCAGGCAAATCACACTGCATTCAGGGCTGAGAATGGTACCCCAGGCACCTGAAGAGATGAGCAGAATCAGAAGCCTATGAACAGGAGACAGGATCCCAGTTGGATGGGCAGCTAATTTTGGCCACCACAGAAACTTGGAGCACCTATGCTTTTTCCAGGGCTCCAGCACAATGTGGTCACCACCTAACATCACTAGCCCCTTTCCAACTGCTGCTCTGAGGACATCAAGCTCCAACAATGTCAAATGTGAAGATAGAAGCCTCACTAAGACAGCACACACAATTGAGTAAGGCCAGTTACTCTGTGTATGTTTATGTGTAAATGCACAATTATTTATATTGTTCTTATATTGTAAATGTATTTATATAATTATAATATTTACATCTCACATATATGTTAAATGGATGTCATGTACACACATATAAAATATATGTCAAGTGTATGTCATGTGTAAACTACATGAACATCTGTCTACCTGATTATCTGTCTGGTTTTGCTTCTCCTACTGAATGCTGTTTGGTACAGGATTTTCATCAGAGTAGCAGTGATACTGAGTGCTTTTTCAGTGTCAAGACTGTGTAGAGTATTTGAGACATGTGATCTTACTTAATCCTCACGGTAATTCTACCAGCAGGGACTACTATCCCCTTTTCACTAATGAGCAACACAAGTTCAGACAGGTCCAGTCACTTGCCTGTCATCATAGATCTGGAGGGCCTGAATGCCAGCCTGTGTTAGGCAGGCTGAGTTTTAAACCACTGCACTGTGCTGCCTCCTTGAAAACCACTTTATAGCTAGACTTATTTACATTAGGATTCAATCTTATGGACACGCTAAAGCATGAACAATGGACCGAGGGAAGGGTGAGTGTGCTTACTTTGGAAACAGGATTTGCTCTCAAGGTCGTGATGTCTTCAAGAGTCTGATTTACACGCATGTGTGGCATTTTCACTGGCTCATGAAAGAACCTCCATACCTGGCCTGTTTTTGGAAAGCATTCATTTTGCAAATGTGTGTTTCTTTCAGTGACAAGATGACTCTGCCATTTCCATGATAAGCGTATTGTGAATATGTGGGCCACACACACACTGTCTACCAGTCACTCTTTTCAGCTCCATGGTATGCATTTTGCAGAGACTGAACCACATGAGGGGGCAGAGAGGCTTATTTGAAGTCAAGCGATTCAGGGAGAATTCTCTGGGCCAATGTGGTGTGTGTACCACTGGCAATACACAGGATGACACTAGATAGCACTGAACAATAGGTTGTTCCCCTTTAAATGCTTAGTCTGCTGCTGATGGCTGAGAAAAAGTGTTTGTTTGGTTCTTAAACATCTCTAACACTCCTCTAATGCTGGCCAATCTGCCTTTGAACAAGAAAACAAGTCACAGTGAGGTCTTCAGTGGACAGCATATTTATAAGAGCATTTTGCTGCATCTAGTATATTGCATTTAGTTTTTAGCTTTTGACTGATAATAAGGGCATTATTATTTATTGATAATAATGCTACTTGTATATGTTAGAATTTTTCTAAATAAGACATGAATCAATTTAAAGATATGCATGAATAGTGCAGGTGGTTCTGTGTTCATTGAAATGTGCTGTGTGTATAGAATACAATCTGACTTTTACAGACAGTATGAATAAGAGCATGTAAATATTTCATTTATAATGTTTAGTATTAGAATGTGTTTATATTACATTTGGGATATATTAGGTTAAGTGAAATATATTATCTCAGCATGGTGGCACATGCCTAAAATTCCAGTTACTTAGGAGGCTTAGGCAGGGGGAATCACAAGTTCAAAGCCAACACAGGCAACTTAGTAAGACTGTGTCTCCAAATAAAAATAAATAAATAAGGCTGAAGGATGTAGCCAATTCAAGGCCCTGGGCCCAATCCCCCATACAGAAAAAAAATACTAAATTTAATTTTAATTCTTTCTCTTTTGCTTCTTTAAGTGGTTAGCCGAAAATGGAGCAGTACAGATGGAGCAGGCTCATTTCGGTTTCTTTTGGATACTTCTGGTAGTTAGGCTGTGAGACGTAGGGAAAGCAGAGGCACTGCACTGCAGAGTTCACTGGCTAACGTCACACCTGCAGGGTAGTGAGTGCTCGTGAGTTTTTATTAAGCCACGCTGGGTTAGAGCATGAGGCCCAGGCTCTGGGTTTCTTCAGTGATTGGTTTAGAATCTGACTACCGCTGTTGTTTCTTGGGTCTTACTAATATTTACTGAAAATCCTTAAGAACCCTCTCCCTTTATTTTTGGGACTGTCTCAGTCAATGATTTGACAAGCCAGTTATTACGGGTCAAATGCCACTTTATGATTTAAAACCTACTTATTCAGATTAATGATCATTAAATGGCTTTTATCACAACTCTTTTTGGTTAATATTTTAAATTATTTACAGCTTCATTTTATATCCAGATGCTTAAATTCTTTAAATTTAAAATAATCTGTTTTCTTAAAAAAACCTATTGATCATTTAAAAACTAATTTATTATGGAAAATTAAACATATAATCCTCTAAAAAGAAAAAAAAACCCAAAAATAACACAACAGAAACACAATACCAAAAATACACTAAAGAGGTTTAGAGACAATATAAGGTTATGAGCAACTAGATAGATAAAAGTTACCTGAACAGTAAGCTCACATTTAAATGTTATTATATATTTTAAATAACAGCTTTATTGAGATATAATTCACACGCCATAAAATTCACCCTTTAAAGTAGGCGAGTCAATGGTTTTGAGTGTATTCATAGATTTGTGCAGCCAGCACCACTATCTGGTTTCAGAATCTTTCTGTCACTTTAAAAAGGAACCCTGTACCAATTTTCCCTCTCCTGATTGCCTGGCAACCATTAATCTACTCTGTCTCTGTACTTTTGCTATTCTGGACATTTCATCTGGACAGAGTCACACACCTTGTGTCCTCTTCCAGTTAGCCATTTTTTTTTTTTTTACTTCTCAATATGTTTTTAGGGTTCAACCATCTTGTAGCATGCAGCAATATTTCATTTGATTTAATGGCTGAGTTATAGTCCATTGGATGGAAAGAACACATTTTGTCTGTCTACTCATCAACTGATGAACATGTAGGTTGTTGAAAAGCAATTCCATCTTAAAATTATATAACATGATATAAATCCCACGTGATATGTATGTGTCTAATAATGAACACTGTTATTTGTTGAGCACTTATTATGTAATAGGAAAATGTTGTGTGGTTAGCCCACTTGATGATCAAAATAACCCTAGCAGAGAGGTGTGTTATCCCATTATTCTTATGAGGAATACGGGAAATAGGGAGATTTAGTAACTCAGCTGAAGACAAATAGCTAGTGAGTAATTGCAACCTAGGAATCATCTCTGAAGCCTTTATTTTTCATTAAGGAATTTCATATAATAAAATTGATTTTGAGAGGAGGGATAGAGAATATATAGTTCTATAAATTTTAATACATATGTAATTTTTGTAACCACCACTACAATCAGGTAAAAACTTTCATAATCCCAAGATACTCTCATATACTCTTTCTTCCTCATCTGAAACCCTTCCCAATCACAGATATAATCTCCATCTTATAGTTGCTGGGTTTTTTGAGATAGTCATATAAGTGGAATCCTGTAATATGTAACTTATGAGATTGACTTATTTCACTCATGATAACACTTTTGTGATTCACCCAACTTGTTCCATGTAACAGTAGGTTGTTCCTTTTTTATTGCTTAGTAATATTCAGTTGTATGGGATATACATTTGTCTATCTTCCACTTTTTAAAAACTAGCATTTTAATTGAGACATAATATTCAACCAGAAAGAGCACACATTTTAAAGAGAATAAAACAAAACAAAACAGGACAAAGCAAAAGAGAACAAGGCAAATCACAATAGAACAATGCAACCAACTAGCCATAACCAAAGTGCACACATTTTATACATAGAGATCAATGCCTTTTTAAGAACTTGGGTATCACCAGTAACCCCAATAAACTGTGCATCTCATTGAAGTAACCTTTCTTTCAACCTTACTTCTAGCACCTAACTTGGCCTGTTTTTGAACCTTATAGGAACAGAATTATATAAGATACACTCTTTGATCTGAGTTTTTATGATCAACACATTTATGAATTTTGTTCAAGTAGTAGTAATTTATTCTTTCTTGTTCTCTTTCTGCCCTTACAATATTTCATTTCAAGTATATCAGAGTGTTGTTACCCGTACAAGTGATGATGACACTTGTTTTTTCCAGTTTGGGGCTATTTTGGGGCTGGATGATAAAGCAAGTGTATGCTACACTGTTGTAGATGATGCTGAAGGTTTGCTAGACTGAAAGTATCAGCTTTTAGTGTACCAGCAGTGAATATGAGATTCACTTGGTTTACAACCTTAGCAACATTTGATATTGGCATTTGAAAAGAATTAAGCTGTTTGCTTCAATCTGTGGAAGGGTGTCTAACTGAAATTTACATTTGTCTTCTTGATGACTAGCAACTAACAATACTGAACACCTTTTTCTGATTACATACATATCCTTTACAAAACACCTGTTCAAGTTTTTTGCCCATTTAAAATAGATGGTCTGTCCCTTCTTATTAATTGGTTTATATGAATATGTATATTCTAAATGTGAGGTTTTGGTTAGTTAACTGTATCACAAGTATCTTCCCTCCCTTCTGTCCCTTCTTATTAATTGGTTTATATGAATATGTATATTCTAAATGTGAGGTTTTGGTTAGTTAACTGTATCACAAGTATCTTCCCTCCCTGTGATTTGCCCATTCATTTTGTTTGATGAAGGTTTTGTTCTGAAATACAAATAATGTGTATATATTACTTTATTTAAAAGTGCATCATTCAGTAGCTTTATGAACATTCACAGCACTGTACAAATATCACCACTAATTCTAGAAAATTTTCTTCACCCTAAGAGCAAACCCCAGACCTGCTAAGCAGCCACTCCCCCTTTTCTCCCCTCAATCCTCCGGCAGCCACTCATCTACTTTCTGTCTCTACGGATTTGATTACTGTGGACATTTCAGGTAATAGGAAATGATTCCTTTGGTAGATTCCTTTGGTAAGCGGCCTTTTGTTGCTGACTTCTTTCATTTGATATCATGTTTTTCAGATTTATCTATCATGTGCCATTAAAGAACTAAACCAAATGAGATAACCCTTCACACCCACTGAGTTGACAATCATCATTATCATCATAATGAAAAGGAAAGTGATGTGTTGGAATGGTGATGACACAGAGAAATCAGAGCTTTCAAGCATTAATGTTGGGAAAGATTGTGGCAGTTTCTCAATATCTTACTGATGACTTTTTTTGGGGGGGTACCAGGGATTGAACTCACGACCTCCTGCTTGTCAGGTAGGTGCTTGTGCTGCTGAGCTGAATTCCTGGCCCTTAGTGATGATTTTGATGAACAGAAGTTCTTGAGTGAAATCAAATTTATCAGTCATTCTACTTAGTACTATTTATGTCCTAATGAAAAAATATTTTCATGTACCAGGTTTTTCTCTTAGACAATTATTGTACTTCTACATTTAGGTCTATTCTCCTCCTGGAATGTATTTTGCATACAATGTGAAGAAGAATTTTTTTTTAATTCCCATATGAGTTTTCATCGACAAGGTTATCAGTTTTGGAAGTAGCACCTCTCCCTATTGTACTGAATAGTGTCTTCATCATAAACCAGATAACCATACTCCATGGGTCTGTTTTTGGACTCTATTTTCTCTTCTACTGAACTCTTTGTTTATTTTTGTGTCATTATCTCCCTTTTCTTAAATACTGTAACTTCATTTTAATTCTTCATATCTGGAAGTAAATCTTCCATTTAGCTAATAGTCAACATTGTTTTGAATATTCTTGGCCTTTCTAATTTCTACATAAGTTATAAAGTCAATTAATCAATTGCAACTGAAAAGATACCTGTTAGGATTTGATCAGAGTGGCTTTTTTTTTTTTTCAGAACACAATCTACTTCTGTACTTCTTTAGGTCTTGCATAAGTTACGATGATGTGGGGAGACAAGACCACATCTATGATTTGAACAAAGAAAGCTTAATATAAAAATGTGTCAGCTAGCATAGTTAGTAAAAAGTGAGTAACCATTTAAAAGGATCAGGTTAGGGTCCTGGTTGGTACCAAAAAACAACTGCAGAAATCAGCTGTTGGGGGCAGAGGGATAGTGAATAAGTGAAGATAACTGAAACTTTGAAAGGGTTCCTTTCCCAATGCCAAGGTTGAGATTCTGATGTCTAGGTGAAGGTTTTGCTACTACTAATCTGCAGTGAGCTAGAGATAGCTGGCCACAGCTGACCTGGAGGAGGACCTGCACTTGGATGGTAGAAGTTCCTAGAGGGTTTGGGCCAAGCTATTGGTCTCCAGGGTTTCTGATATGGTCAGTAAACGTGAGGATAATTTATCTGCTTAATTCCTTCTGACCTTAAAGAACAAATTTATCATACAGTATTTCACCATTATGGATGTGCTGTGTCTAGTTTTTTTTTTTTAATCAAACCTATTCTTAGTTTGCAAAGATGAATTTATAGCTGGGTATTGGATTTTTTAAAAAATATGTTTCCTCATCTATTGAGATAATTCTAAGGTCTTTTGTCCTTTATTCCATTAATGTGGAGAATTATATGATTTCTTTTCATATGTGAAACTGTATTTTTAGAATGAACCAAACTTGGCCACAATACGGAATGTTTGTTATGCATTGCTGCATTTGCTTTTTGTTGAAGATTTTTGCATGTGCGTCTGTAAGAGGGGTTGGTTTATACTTTTTCTTTGCTTGTAATATCAGAGTCAGGTTGTGATATCTGGGTGCTGGTATTGTTATGCTGACTTCAAGAAAAATGAATCAAGAAGTGTTTCATCTTTTTGTATTTTCTATTAGAAGATGGGTAAGAGTAGTATTATTTCTTCTTTTAAATGTTTGGAAGAATTCGCCAGTGAAGATATTTGGGACTAGAGATATCTTTGTGAGAAAGTAATTACAAATTCAATTTAAAAATAGATATGGAAGTATTCAGATGTTTCATTTTTTCTTGTGTGAATTTTTTTAGGTATGTTTTTAGCTTGCATGCTTCGTTAAATTGTTAGATTCTATTGGCAAGAAGTTGTTAAAAATGTTATATTATTATCTTTTCAATATTCTTATGATCTTGCTTGCCATTTATCAGTTTTCAAAGAACCAATTTTGGGCTTTGTTTATTTCCTCTGTTGTAAGTTTGTTTTCTGTATTATTGATTTCTCCTTTTATCTTTATTATTTTCTCCTTTCTACTTTCTTTGAGTTTGATTTGTTGCTTTATAATTTCTTAAGCTGCATTGTATATCATTGATTTCCAACCTCTCTTCTTTTCTGATTTATCCATTAAAAGTTGGTTTTGTCTCACTAGAGATTTAGTCACCACGAGTTTTGACATGCCTTGTTTTTTATTATGATTCGGATAAAATATTTCCTTTGTGCTTTCTTATTAATTTCTAGGCAGATTTAAAAAGGTTTTAAAGTTATTATTTTTTATTTCTAACATAATTGCATTGTGATCCGAATAGGTATTCTGAGTAATAAGAATCCCTAGAAATTTCTTAAAAATTTGCTTTAGGATTCAGTGTTTGATTAATTAGGTAAAAGTTCCATGTACCTTGAAATAATGTATATGTTGTTATTGTTGGGTGAAGTATATATTTACCTCCATTCTATTAATCTTTTTAAAAGAGTGGTAACCAATTTTCTCTTAAATGTTCCTCTTTCTTTCTTGGTATCAAGAATTGAACTTATGATGTTGTGCTTGTCAGGCAGGCACTGTGCCTCTGAGCTATATCCCCAGCCCAAATTCTTTATTTCTATTAATGTATTGGTCTAAGATTTGTAATAGGTTCTGTTTTGTACATGTTTGTTTTTCTGCTAACATTATATAAAGGTCAAATGCCAAATTCATTAATTGTGCTGTTAGGTCTTTTACATGCCTATCACTCTTTCATCTACTTGCTTTATTAATTCCTTTAATAATATAAGATTTAAACTATTATGCATTTATCTACCTTCCTTTTTAATATATTGACATGTATTTTGAATGTTTGCTATTATGTGTATGCAAATATAAAATGGCTTATCTTCCCAATGGATTTCTTTTTTTGTCTAGTTATGCCTCTACATGTTTACTTGCTTTGATTTATTTTATTTTATTTTTTGGTACCAGGGATCAAACTTGCCAGGGAGGTGCTTATGCAATTTTCTCTAAACAAAACAAAACAAACAAAAACAAGCAAAAACCAAAAAATCAACCAACCAAACAAACAAACAAAAACAACAAACAACAATAATAATAGAAGGAAAATCCCAACGCAATAGTGATATAGGATTTCAAGCAAGACGATAGAAATTTAACAATGGTTGTTATATTGCATATTGTTATCTTCAAAAGAGTTGCTCAGATTGCCAGATATAGGCATGTAAAATTGGTCAAACAATACCAGCACTAAGTTGTCCTTTCCTTGAACTAATAGAATCAGCAGTACAATTATCTTAGCTATCTTGTGTATATGTATATACATTTATATTTTTTCTTTTTCCTTTTCTTCTTTTCTCCTTTCTTTCACTTGCTTTGATATTAATGTGGCTATACCAGCTTTCTTTTGGCTAGTACTTTTTTTCTGTTTTTATTTCCAACTTTCTGTGTCTCTATATTTAGGGTATATCTCAGGTAAAGACCATATAACTATTTTATTCTAATGTAGTCCAACAAACTAGGTTTCTTCAGATAGAATATTTAGTCTATTTGTATTTAATATAATTCCTGGAATATTTGGTTTCACATAAAACCCATTTTTTTGTTTGTTCCACTCATTATTTCTTTTCCTTTTATCATTTCTAACCTTATAAATTTATAAAGATTAAATTTGTGCTTCTCTTATTAACCTGTTATTTGTACCTTTTTTCAGTAATTATCCTGAAAATTAAAATGTGCCTCCTTTGTTTATTTGCATCTAACATAAATAGGTATTGTTATTGTTTTCTAGATAATCCTATTATTTTATAAATTAATTTACTTTCCTTTTTTCTTTTGTACTTACAACTTTTAAATTTAAATCTCCACATATTTAAAACCTCATAAAAAATTATTTTATTTCCAGTATTCTTTTATATTTTCTCATATATTTTTTCTGGAGCTTTTCAGTCCTTCCTGTGTTCTCTCTGGGATCATATTTCTTTTTCATGTAGAATACCCTTTAGCATTTGATTTTACTTGGCTCTGCAGGTGACAAATTCTTATAGCTTTAATATACTTGAAAATATCTTTATCTTACCTTCTCATTTAAGGAAATTCTCCATATGTATAGAATTCTAATTTAGATATTATTTCCTTTCATTGTCCTTTTGCTTCTATCTTCTGTCTTGAGACGTCAGATCTTGTATGGTTGCTTCCTTACAGCTAATGCCTTTTCTCTGTGTACTTTTAAGGGTATTTCTAGAATTTTATTTGTCTTTTGTTTCCATAATAGCATAGTGTACCTAGCTGTGGTTTTCTTTGTATTTATTCTGCTTGGGGTTCTCTGAACTTCTTGAGTATGTATTTTGATATCTGTACTCAGGTCTGAAAGTTTCTTGGCTATGAGTTATGTAAATATCAACTCTTATTCTTTCATTCTGGGGCTCCAATTATACATATGCTAGATCTTTCTACTGTCTGTGTCTGTTTTACTTTTTATTTGCTTTTCTGATTTTCTATCTTGTTTATTTTCTACTTTCAGTCTGTTTATTTTTTACTTATTGTTGTACATTTCAATAATCTATATTTTAAACAAGAGCAATGTCTAATGTACTATTGAACATTCTACTAAGTTTTTAATTTCAGTGTTTTAGGGTTTTGGGTCTTAGAATATCTATTGGAATCTGTTTTTATACATTTACACTCTTTGGTGCAATTTTCCATATTGTCTGCTTCTATGATCACATTAGCTTTGATGATTTTACATAATTTCAAGATTTGAATCACCTATGAACTTTGTTTTTATGTTGGCTGATGTTTTTCTTGGTGTATCCCATACATATTCACTGAAATAATTTGACCCTATGTAATGCAAATACTGTATTGAAAGAGATACCTGCATTTCTCTGTTTATTATAACATTTATTATATTTTATTTTTATTGTAGATTATATTTTACTTTAGTTTTTGTGTTCACAGGCTTGGATCTAGAACCTCAAGCATGCTAGAAAAATGCTCTATTGCTGAGCCACACCCTCAGCCCATCTTCTCTTCTCTTCTCTTCTCTTCTCTTCTCTTCTCTTCTCTTCTCTTCTCTTCTCT
>PVLA01005308.1:47078-58754 GCA_004027455.1 Hydrochoerus hydrochaeris | reverse complement strand
CATAGAGACATAACATGTATAATCTCACTTAGGTGTAGAATCTAAAACACTAAATTCATGGAAACAGAAAGCAGAAGAGTGGTTACCAGAGGCTGGGAAAAAGAGGTGGCTGGGAAGTGTTTGTCAAAGGGCACAAAGTTTCAGACAGGGATAAAAAATTCAAAAGATTCACAGTATAACATGGTGATTATAATTAATAATGTGCTATATACTTGAAAATTGCCAAGAGTGGTTTTAAGTATTCTCACACAAAAAATGTTATGTATAGGTATACCTTAATTAATTCTAGTCATTCTACAATGTATGCATATTTCAAAACACTTTGTTTTGCACCATAAAAGTACAAAGTTTTTGTCAATTCAATTTTAAAAATTTAAAGGATTTGCTTTATAATATTTTATAATAAAAGAAAATAAGGGGGGGTAGAACTCATATTCATTAAAATTTTACTAATTTTATTAGTATATGGTTGTGATGCATTATAATTACAACCATCTTGGGGAATTGGTATGTATGTATTCATATTGTGTCTTGATCACTTTTTTTTCCTCTTTTCCTCTGCTCCTCTCTTCCCTCCTTTTCCTGGATCCCCTTCTCAGCTTCACAGAGTCTGCTTCCCTGTTTCCTACCATCTCTCTTTCATTTTTCTCTTTAAATTATTTATATTTAAGTATGCAATATTTAATCCTCTGTGTCTGGTTACTTAGTGTTCTGGACTCAACATCCATCTGTTTTCCTATAAATGACTCAAATTTATCCTTTTTATCCTCATATTTAAATTCATGAGGTAGGTGATATTATAATTTTGTAGAGTGGTTTAGAGCTATTATGCTGTTTTCCCAAAGTCACACACCAGCGTCCGATCTAGAATTCAGGACTATGGTTCAAAAGTAACTTCAACCATCTGAATATTTAAATACTTCTCACGTTATAATTTTTTCTTTGTTTATTGACTTTTCATCTTTTTCTGATTCTCGTAGACTACTAGGTTAATGTTATAGTCTATTCAGACTGCTATAACTAAATATGTATCATAAATTGTGAGGCTTTATGAACATCAGAAATTTATTTCTCACTGTTCTGGAGGCTGAGAAGTATGAAAGGAGGCCACTGACAGGTTCAGCATCTGGGAGGGCTTCCTGGTTCATAAATGATGTCTTCTTACTGTGTCCTCACATAGTAGAAGGAGTGAGACAGCTCTCCAGGGCTGGGCTTGTTTTACAAAGATGTTGATCCCAAGCATGAAAGCCCCACCCTTGCCTCCTCTTAAAATCACTACATTGCATATTAGTTTTCCCATATAAATTTTGGGGGGCATAAATATCCAGACTATTATAGTTAGAGCAGAGGATATTCCTAAAAAATAGATGGGAAAATGAGGAGAAACTGGCTTCTTCTTTCTATTTCCTCAAAAACAAATGACATGCTTTTTTTTCATTTTTGTGTGGAAGGATTATGTCTGTCAATCTAGATTACCATCTAAACTTCTTTTTCCCCTCAAATGGCCCATTGAAGGAGGGCATTAACTTGCATAGTGAACATTTGCTAGCCCAATTATCTAGCTGGCTCATTTGAGTCATTTATAAATGACTCAAAAGTCATTTAAAAGGAATATTTAGAGTCACAACAATAACTATTATTTGCTGAGTACCTATTGGGTGTCATGTGCCAAGTTAGCTACACCTTACATACCTTATGTTTAATTATCAAAATATCCTTGGAAAGTAGTTACTATTATTCCTGTTATACAGATTTGGAAACTGAGATGTGAAGAAGTGAAAAACATGGGGCTGGGGATTTAGCTCAGCAGCATAAGCACCTGCCTTGCAAGGACACGGTCATGAGTTCCATCCCCAGTACCGATAAAAAAAAAAAAAAAAAAAAAAAAGAAGTGAAGAACTTGTCTCAGGGAGTTTCCAACCTAAAATTTGAACACTGATATGGTTTAGATCTAGAATGTCCCTCTAACCTCATGTGTTCAGAGGTAGGGCCTTTGGGCTATTGTATCATGGGCCATTACACTCATTAATGGATTAACCACTGACGCAATCATAGCTGAATGTGTTCTTAGAAGGTGAGTCACTGGGGATGTGACCTGAAAGGGTATATATCTCTCTCCCAAACTTCTCCCTTTGTTTTCTGTTTCCTGCCTGCCATGGGATAAGCGGCTGTCTTCTAACCAGGCTCTTCTACCATGAAATTCCTGCCTTGGAGCTGGCCAACCATAGATGAATCCTTTAAAAACCATGAGCCCAAATAAACTTCTCCTTTAAACTGTGGGTAGAGTATTTTGTCCCGGCAATGAGGAAAGTGACCTAAGACAGGCTTTTTTTATTACCATGAAGGTCTCTTATCTCTGCATTCACTGCTTACAGCATTAAACCTGGAACACAGAAGGAACTTAATAAATGCTGTTTGCTTTTTCCAGATAAGTGATAATAGTGAAAGTTCAGGAAAAAGTTGCAAAGCAATGTAATAAGATTTCTTTGTGTCTTACCAGAGAATGTGTATAGCATCTCCAAATTGACCTCTTAGACAATCCAAAAGGTTATGACTCACTACCACTTCCAAGTGTCAGGTAAGCATCATATCAGCTACAATTACAGGCTCTACTTTGATATTTGCTCTAAATATTTCCTGATTGCAAATGTTATTGATCTGACAGTTTATTTCCCAAGACACATTAGTGCCAAACTGATGAGATATGAAAGTCTCACAGTAAGGAAATTGGCCTTGTGAGTGGTTCTCCTCTGGGAAGATCCTGCTGCACTTATGACTGTACTAATATGATGAAGAGGTGGCAAATACAATTAGCCAGCTTGGCTGGTGATTTTCCAATCGTGATGTTTGGGGTATATTATTAGCTTAACTGTAATTGAGCTTAAGGTGATCTGAAAATAGCCAAACTAGTATGAAAGTCATTCACAGTTTTAGCTCCAGTATGGATGTTCAGGAACCAGGTGGACCAATGACATTTGGATGTTATGAGACTGGGGGAAGTGTGCCAGGATGGCCAGGGCTTGGCTCGCAAATTCTGTTTCTTTTCACTTTGTCACTAGTAAGGAGATGACTTCTGCATCATCTGTTGTCCTCTCTCAAATCTCACCTCCATCATTATCATTTGGAACTTACCACTTATGGACTTGCTCTTATTACCTGTACAAGTATAATTTATTTAATGTATGCTGAAGTCATTTTTATAAGGGTAATTATCATTAGCTATCACTTGAAATTTCAACACTTGAAATATCAGGGGTTGAGTAGTATAGAAAGTTACTTTTTATAAAAAAATATTTTTATTAGTATACATTTATACTACATAATAATTTCATTATGGGGAGTTGGTAAATATACATGACATACCTTAATTTTTTTCTTTTTTATCTCTTTAACCTAGAGGTTTGCTTTCTGTGTGCTTAAAAGCTAATGCAGGCTGTAGGGACTCTTCACCATCTGGTGACTCAGGGCCCCATGTTCCAAGCACCATCATCTCAACACACATCTGGTGGGAGACAGTACACTTTAGATTTCTTAAGTTTTTTGTAGGGTCTAAGCTTTCACAATAAAAGGACATAGACAAAATTTATTAGCTTTCCCATAGCTTGGGACACAGTACCTGACACCCAAAATTTAAAGAAGAGGTTTAATTTGGCTCATGGTTTCAGAGGATTCAGTCCATGACAAGAACATCATGGTGGAAGGCCATGCTCAGCTCATGATGTCCAGGAAGCAGAGCAGGGGAATAGTGCCATAGAGGAAGGGGCAAGGGGTCAGATATAGACTCCCAAGTCTATATATTCCTACATGAATCACCTAGCCAAACCCAGAAATGTGCTTTACTAATCCGCTGGATGAATCTCAAGTCAATCAAGTTGTCACTCCACCTTAATCACCAGAAATGTGTTCAGCAGTGACTGAATAACCAGCAGAAAATAGGGAACTTCCTCCTCCCTGGAGACATTCTAGGATACTAAAGTTTGTTCTTTCTCCAGGAGGAGATTTGTTTACATGCCAGGGCAGTGATGGTGAATCTTTTAGACTGTCAGTGTTAACAAACAGCCTGCTGTGGCACACGTGCCCTAGGTTCCCCACCACTCTTCAAGGGTAATGAAGCTGGAGACTCCTTCTCCCATGCACCAGAGATACTGCTCTCCATAGGTGAGGATAGGCTGGTCACCTGAAGCTTGATGGAGACACAGAGTCCTCTAGGATCAGTGTTCTTAATGCAACCACTGCATGCACAGGTGGACATTGTGTTGCCCCAGAAGACTGAGGTGAAGGAAGCTGGTGTTATGACTGCTCTTAATGTTATAATAAGCAGTTTGTGTTCCTAATGTAGGGGCCTGTTGTCTTCTATAGTTGATGTGGGGGTGTCATGTGTGGGTATATATGTGTGGTGTAGATCTGTGTGTGTGGTATATGTATGTGCAGTAAAGGAGTGTGTGTGGCATGTATGTGTGTGATGAGTGTTTGGTTTATGTTTAGTGTGTGTGAATTTTGGTAGGCTGACTTGTTGGCTCACAGTAAGGTGAAATCTGAGAACTTTCAGCTTCAGAAGTAACAGCAGCATCTTGGTTTGCCATGAGAGAGGCAAAGAGGCAAGGAATAGGACTCTAACCCATAAGAACCTTGGGTCAGAAGTAAAGGATTGTCCCTATTCACATTCCCATTTGTCAGAACCCACTTGCTAGACCCTGGCCCAGCAGCAAAGAAGGATGGAAAATACAGAGCAGCCCCTGGATATTTTGTGAGCAATAATCATATCTGCCATATCACATGACTCTCCTCAGGGCTTTTTTTGAGGAAATGTAATAAAAATAGCAAGAATATGAACTCACATTTGCATGTTGTTTTTCTGAAAGTTAATAAATAAAAGCATTTTAGGTACTCTGCTTGTAATCTTGCTAGGTGCGGTGTAGTTATCCATCAAGGCAGGTATGAAACTTATCACCCTTTTATAGCTGAAGGGCACAGAAGGGTCATGGGGCTTGGTCAAGGCAGCATGTGGCAGAAAAAGCTTAGAACTCAAGATTGTCCCTGAGTTTTCAAGGGGTGTGTGTGTGTGTGTGTGTGTGTGCCCACACTTGTATGTTCTGGGAGTTGAACCTGGACGCTTGCATATTTTAAGGACATACTCCACCACTGAACTATACCTGTAGTCTCCGCAAGTTTTCGGTTTTAAATGCTACGTTGTAAGTGCCAAGTGAGTGCTAGGTATCAGATCGTGCAAGCTGGAGGAAGGGGAGGGGTCCTGGTGACACACCAGTAAGGGGTTGGATGTGGTGAGGCAAAGAGCATATGATGGAGACCAATAATTCTCCATGGGGGGTGATTTTTGCCTCCTGCAGACATTCGGCCGTGTCTGGAGGACTTTTCTTTGCCACTACTGGGCGAAGAGACGGTGTTAACATTTACTGCTTAGAGAACAGGGTTGCTGCTAAACATCCCACAATGAAGAACACAGTCCCGCTCCATGACTTATCTGCTTTCCAAAATGTCAATGCACTGGGGTTGAAAATATTTAGTAAAAACCAGACTTATCTCATGTAAAAACTGCTCATAAATGACTTTTCATTATATGTTTTTCACACAATGGCTTTCCTTTGATCCAGTGGGATGGCAATTTTGTCCTCCCAGATACCAAGTAAATACGGTGTACAAAGTCATAGCCTGACATTGCAGTTTTAGCCAGTCATGCTCATCCCTTTACACAGAACTCTTTTGAGACAGAAAATATCACATAGAACAAATTTGGGTTGTATGCATGTTTGGACAAATCCAAACCCTTCTGCTTTACATACATGGGACAAATGGGACATGAAGAAATTATATCTGCTAACTTCTTTAGACTGCGGAGTGCATGTGCTGTTTTGATGTGCTGTAGATGTGACTGCTCCCCTTAATTGACTATATATTTTGCCCAGAAGGTGTTTTGTTTATTGTTCATTTAGTTTTTAATTGCAAGGGTTGAGAATCTTCTGCAAAGGGCCAAATAGAAAATGTTTTAGACATTGGAGATCATCTTTTCTTTGTAACAATTACTCAAACCTGCTGTTATAGTGCAGTGTTGGTAACCTATGGCACGCATGCTGCTGTGGGCTGTTTGTATCATCAAAAGTTCCAAAAGGTTCACTATCACTATTGTAGTGCAAAAGCTACTCTAGATAATGCCTATGGGAATGGGCAGGTCATTTTTGGCCCAAGAGTTGTCATTTGTCAACCATGTTCTATACTATTAAATATATATGTATATATATGCAGTTTGAGCATAAGATATGCACAAATCCCATAAAAGTTGAAAGATTGGTAAAGAACATGGTGCAGAAATAAGAAAGCCCCTTTCAAACAATCACTCCCTTGTACTTTTTCTACCACTCAGTATTTGATCTTCTTTTTTTTTAAATTTTATTTAAAGAGAAAAAGAATCAAAACAGAAAAAAGGGTAGAAACAGTACAGAATCAAAAAAAAACAGTAAGAAATCAATAGTTGATAAATTACATATTGTCTTCTCAGATGTAGTTGTTCAAGTTACAAAATTAAAGCATACGAAGTGGACATTCAAACAGTGAGGCTGCAACAGTTCTGTTCAACAAACAAAAACTCAGCAGCATGGTTATCAGTCCTACACTTAAACATACATGCAGTTATATCCTTTACAGCACTTGTTTTTCTACTTTTGCTTTTTAAGTCCATTAGCTGTTTAGTTATATCATGATTCAGCTTGCTCAGTACCTTACTAATCTGTTTCATTGTTGTTATTTACTTTTTAATCAACTTGTATAATTCTGTTGCTTTGTTTCTGTATTTCTCCTTATCCATTCCCCATGGATCAGCTTTGGGGGAGTTGGGAGTTTTTGGAGGTATTTTGTTACTTTGTTATCTCTTTTTAAAGATTATTATTATTTTAAATTTTTTTATTTAAAGAGAAAAAAACAAAAAAGGATAGAAATATTACAGAATTTCAAAAAAACAAAAAAGAAGCAGTAAGAAATCACTAGTTGATACATTACATATTGTTCTTTTAGAAATAGTTTTTCAAGTTACAAAATTAAAGCACACAAAGTGGACACTCAAGCAGTGAGAGTGCAAACAGATCTGTTCAACAATCCTACAAGAACCTAGAAATATTGTTATCAATCTCACACCTAAACATACATGCAACTACATCTTTTATAGCACTTTGTATTTCCTATTTTTTACAATAGCAATTATACATTTTAAAATTTTATTTAAAGAGAAAAAAAGCAAAACAGAAAAAAAGGGTAGCAACAATACAGAATTCTAAAAGAAAGAAAGAAAAAGAAAGAAAAAAAGGAAAAAGAGAAAAAACCCTATTAAGAAATCACTAGTTTATAAATTACATATTATCATGTTGGATGTAGTTATTCAAGTTAGAAAGTTAAAGGATACATAGTAGACATTCAAACAGTGAGACTGCAAACAGTTCTGCTCAAAGACCCAACAAAGATTCAGCAATATGGTCATCTATTTTTCACACTCAAACATACATGCAGTTATATCCCTTAGAGCACTTTCTTTTCCTCTCTTTTTTACAATAGCAATTACACATTTTGGTTTTATTACATTTGTACTTCTCATTTACTTTTTACACCAGAGACACAATATGATATTTGTAAATATGATTCTTATTTATTTCACTAATGAGGATAGTCTCAAGTTGTCTCGATTTACCTATGAAGGCCTCAAGATCATCATTTTTGTAGCTGAGTAATATTCCATTGTATAAAAATGCCACATCTTTTTCATCCACTCTGCTGTAGATGGGTATCTTGGTTGTTTTCAAGATTTAGCTATAACAAATTTTGCTGTTATGAACATGGGTGCACATATACCACTGTGATATGAAATTTTCAGTTATTCTGGGAAAATATCCAGGAGGGGGATAGCTGGATTGAATGGAACTTCCAATCCTAGTCTTCTGAGAATTCTCCATATGGATTTCCATAATGGTTGCACCAGTCTACATTCCCACCAACAGTGGAGCAGTGTTCCTTTTTCCCTGCAGCCTCACCAACATTTGTTATCAGTTGATTTCTTGATGGCAGCTATTTTTTCTGGAGTGAGGTGGAATCTCAGTATTGTTTTAATTTGTATTTCTCGAATGACCAGTGATGATGAACATTTCTTTATGTATTTATTTGCCATTTGTATATTTTTCTCTGAGAACTGTGTGTTCATCTCAGATGCCCATTTTTGGAGAGGGTCTTTGAATTTGGGGGATTGATGTTTTTCAATTCTTTATATGTTCTGGACACAAGTTCTTTGTCTGAGGGGTTGCTGGCTAAAATTCTTTCCCACTCTGTGGGTTTTCTTTTCACTCTGTTGGTGATTTCCTTTGAAGTGCAGAAACTTTTCAATAATATGAGATCCCATTTGTTGATTCTTTGAAGTGTTTCCCGTGCAGTTTGCCTTTGGTTCATGAATTCTCTGCCTACCCCTATGTCTCCAAGACTTCTACCTACCTTGTCTTCCAGTAGACTTAGTGTTTCTGTTTTAATATTTAGGTCTTTGATCCATTTAGACTTTAGTTTTGTGTATGGTGATAGTCTTGGATCTAGGTTCAGTCTTCGGCATGTGGAGAGCCAATTTTTCCAACACCATTTATTAAAGAGTCTATCCTTCCAGTGGACATATTTAGCCCCTTTGTCAAATATCAGGTGGCTGAGTATCTTAGTAGTTGTGCTTGCATTTTCTAATCTGTTCCATTGATCCTCAGGTCTATGTCTTTGCCAGTACCAAGCTGATTTTATCACTGAGGCTTTATAGTACTGTTTCAAGTCTGGAATTGAGATGCCTCCTGCCTTGCCTTTGTTGCCGAGAATTGCCTTTGCTATTCTAGGTTTCTTCTGTTTCCAAATGAATTTTAGTAGTGCTGTCTCTAGATCTGTGAGGTATGTCAATGGTATTTTGATTGGGATTGCATTAAATCTGTATAACAGTTTGGGGAGTATGGCCGTTTTCACAATGTTGATTCTTCCTAGCCAAGAGCAAGGAATATCCTTCCATTTTCTAATATCCTCTTCAGTTTCCCTTTTCAGTGTAGTATAATTTTCAGCATATAGGTCTTCTACATTTTTAGTTAGGTTGATTCCTAAATATTTCATTTTTTAGATGTTATTGTAAAGGGACATATTTCCATAATTTCTCAGTGAGTTTTTTGTTTGTGTACAGGAATGCTATTGATTTTTGAGTATTGACTTTGTATCCAGCTATACTGCTAAACTTGTTTATGACCTCTAGTAGTCTTTTAATGGAGATTTTTGGGTCTTCTATATAGAGTATCATGTTATCTGCAAATAGTGATAATTTAACTTTTCTTTCCTATCTTTACTCCTTTTATTTCTCTCTCTTGTCTGATTGCCCTGGCTAGTGTTTCCAGAACTATATTGAAAAGGAGTGGTGATAGTGGACATCTTTGTCTTGTTCCTGATTTTAAAGTGAAAGCTTTCAGTTTTTGTCCATTTAGTATAATGTTGGCTATTGGTTTGTTATAGATGGTCTTTATAAGGTTGAGGTATACACTGTTTATTCCGAGTTTCTAAAGGCTTTTTATCATGAACATGTGTTGGACTTTGTCAAAAGCTTTTTCTGCATCTATTGAGATGACTATGTGGTTTTTGTTTTTGGCTCTGTTGAAGTGGTATATTACATTTATTGATTTGCATATGTTAAACCATCCCTGCATTCCTAGAATGAACCCCACTTGGTCATGATTTGTATAATCTTCTTGATGATTTGTTGCATTCTATTTGCCAGTATTTTATTGAGAATCTTTGCATCAATGTTCATTAGTGAGATTGGCCTATAGTTCTCCTTTTTGGTTGGATCTTTCTCTGGTTTTGTTATCAGAGTAAAACTTGCTTCCAGGAATGATTTAGGGAGGATTGCTTTTTTTCTCAATTTCATTGAAGAGTTTAAGGAGTACTGGCATCAACTCTTCTCTAAATTTCTTGTAGAATTCAGCTGTGAATCCATCTGGACCTGGGCTTTTCTTTGTTGGTAAGTTTTTAATCACACTTTCAATTTCAATAGCTGATATTGGGTTGTTCAAAATTGCTATATCTTCTTGGTTGAGCTTTGGTAGTTCATATGTTTGTAGAAATCTGTCCATTTCCTTTGTGTTTTCCACTCTATATGAGTAGAGATTTTCAAAGTATGTATTCATGATCTTTTGAATTTCCATAGGATCTGTAGTAATTTCTCCCTTTTCAGTTCTTATTGTGTGAATTTGGGTTTTTTCTTTCTTTCTCTTGATAAGGTTAGCTAGGGGTTTGTCAATTTTTTTGATTCTCTCAAAAAACCAGCTTTTTGATTCATTAATTCTTTGTATTTTTTTTTTAGTTTCAATTGCATTGATTTCTGCTCTAATCTTTACAATTTCCTCTCTTCTATGAGCTTTGGGTTTAGCTTGCTCTTCTTTTTCTAGAAGCTTGAGATGGAGCATTAGCTTGTTTATTTGTGCTCATTCTGTTTTCTTGATATGACAATTTATTGCTATAAATTTCCCTCTTAAGACTGATTTCATTGCATCCCACAGATTACTGTATGTTGTTTCTATATTTTCATTGAATTGTAGGTATTGCTTTACTTTTTTTTTAATTTCATCTGTAGCCCACTGGTTGTTCAAAAGGCTGTTATTTAATTTCCATGTAGTTATGTAGGTTTTACTATTTCTTTTGCCATTAAGTTCCAATTTCAGTGCACTATGGTCAGATATTATGCATGGTATGATTGCAATACCTTTGCATTTACTTAAGAATATTTTATGGGATAATATATGGTCTATTTTGGAGAATGTCCCATGTGCAGCTGAGAAGAATATGTATTCTGATGTGGTTGGGTGGAACACTCTGTAAACATCTACTAAGTCCAATTGCTCACAGGTATGATTCAGTTCTGTTATTTCTTTGCTGACTTTTTGTCTAGTTGATCTATCTCTTTGTGACAATGGGCTGTTAAGTTCTCCTGTTATAATTGTGTTCTTGTGTATTTGGTTTTTCATGTCCATTAGTACCTGTCTTATATAGTTGGGTGCTCCTGTATTTGGTGCATATTTATTTATAATTGTTAGTTCTTCCTCTTGAATTTTACCACTAATAAGTATGTAGTGACCTTCCCTATCTCTTTTAATCATTTAGGTTTGAAATTCACATTGTCTGCAAATAGAAAGCTACCCCTGCTTTTTTCTGGGTTCCTGTTGCATGGAATACTGTTTTCCATCCTTTGACTTTTAATCTATGAGTTTCCTTTTGGGTCAGATGTGTTTCTTGTATACAGCATATTGTGGGGTCCTGTTTCTTGATCCATTCTGTCAATCTATTTGTTTTTATAGGTGAATTGAGGCCATTTATATTTATGGATAGCACTGATATGTACTGGCTCGGCTTTGCCATGTTATATTCCAGTTGTTTCTTTCTGCTTTTCCCCTTATTTAATTGCTTATCATACCTGTTGTTTTCTTTCTGTTGTTGTTTTGGGGATTGTGGTCATTTTTATCTCTGTCTAGTATGTCTTTCAGTACTCTTTCTAGGGTTGGTTTGGTGGACATGAATTTCTTCAGTTGTTCTTTGTCATGGAAGTATCTTGTTTCTCCATTAAATTTGAATGAAAGTTTTGCTGGGTACATCAGTCTGGGTTGAAGGTTGTTTTCTTTC
>PVLA01005308.1:10308-46978 GCA_004027455.1 Hydrochoerus hydrochaeris | reverse complement strand
CCCCATGTTTGGGAAGTTTTCTGCTATTATTTCTGTAAATACTTTACGTGTGTCATTTGCCTGGACTCCTGTATCTTCACTAATGCCCATTATTCTTATATTGTTGCTCTTGGCATCATCATGAAGCTTCTTGATTGTCATTTCATGCTGCCTTGTTATTTTTAAAAGTTCTATCCTTTCCTGATCACTAATTGTGATCCTGTCCTCAAGGTCCGAAATCCTATCCTCAGCTTCCTTTAGGCAGTTTTGCATGCTTTCAATAGAATTTTTTGTTTCTTGGATGTCTCTTTGAGTTTGTTTCATGAATTCTGCTTGTTTTCTATATTGTTCATTCAAGGTTTCAATCAGTTTCCCACACTCATGTACTTTTTTCTGTAGCTGTTCTTTAGCTGCATTTAACAGCTCCTTTACTAAGGTTGTTATTTCTATCTTTACATGGGAGAGTACTTCTAACTTGATTTCCTCTATAGCCTGATGGAGTTGTTTTTTTATTTCACTAACTATCTTTTCAGAGATTCCTTGTGTGTTACTTTTGGGGTCCTCTATTTCAATGTCTCCTGTGCTTGCTTCTGGTGAACTATATATTTGAGACTGCATTTTGCTTTTTCATTTTGTCATTTTCACTCTGCATGATGTTTTCTATGTGTAGGAGGGGGTCACACATACTCTTTTCAGACTCACCAATGTCTTATAATTAGTTGTAGGGGGTTTTACTGCTTGCCCTGTTTATGCCCTGTACACCTTTATTTTAGAGGCATACTCACCACACTGATACAGTTAATCCACTGTAGTCCAAGGTTTGCCACCTGGGAGCAAAGTTCCAAATTTTTTCACACTGCCTGGAGTCTGCTGAGGTCTTCTCATGTTTCATGTGGGAGGGCGGGCCCAGCAGAAGCAGTCCAGGGCAGTTTTCAGTCTGGGGCGGAGTTCCAAGATGTTCCAGGTGGCAGGGTGCACCCACAGGGGAGGTTCCAGGTAGCATACCCCTGACCTGGCCTTCCACTACTTTCCAGGTGGCAAGGCAGGCCCACAGGGGAGGTTCCAGGCAGCTTACACCTGACACAGGCTTCCTCCATGTTCCTGGTGACAGGGAAGGCCCTTGGGGAGGTTCAGGGCAGCTTATACCTGATGCAGGCTTCAATATGTTCCTGAAGGCATGGCGGGCCCTTAGTGGAGGTTCCAGGAAGTTTACGCCTGTCACTCACGGGCTTCCTCGATGTTCCTGGTGGCAGGGCAGGCCTATGGACTATTATTATTTTTTTGTTTTGTTTTTATTTAAAGAGAGAAAAAAAACATGTAAAGGGTAGAGATAATACAGAATTTCAAAAAAAAAGAGAAACAGTAAGAAATCAATAGTTGATAAATTACATATTGTCCTCTTAGAAATAGTTGTTCAAGTTACAAAATTAAAGCATACAAAGTAGATATTCAAACAGAGAGACTGTAAATAACTACACTTTCATGAGTCTGTACATATATTTCTATCCTTTCTATATTAGAGGGAAAAACAAAACTTAGCAAGACAAAATAAAACAAATTCCTATAAAAACATGAAACCAAAAAGTCATATAAAACCACAGTACAAGGTGATCTACAATGATTACTGTGTTGTTTCTTATTATGCATAATATTTCTTATTATGCATAATGATATAGAATTGTCTATATCATTATGCATAATTGAATATAGCAGTATAATTGAATATAGCAGTACATAACAATATTAGTAAAAATAAAACATTATAGACAATACAAAACTTCAAAGGCAGGTAATAATCAAACCATGGTGGATATTCTAGTGAACCTTGTCATCTTCAGTGCAGTTGCTTATACTCTCAGACTTGATACTATCAATCATAACAGCTTTGAATAAAATCTGTCAATGCAAAACAGTGATCTAACAAACCAGATTCAATTACTATCAGTTATGGTTAAACAGTGTAGGTTATACAGAGCTTTAGATTAAGTTAATAGGAAATTAAGGATGATTACTGTACTATATCCTGTTATTTTTGGGATAACTGTCTGTGCCCTCAAGTCTAGTATAGGTAGAATGACTGGAACAGAATATAATACATCTAAGCAGAGTGCTGTGAGTAATGTGGGTTTTAAATCCTGGTGCACTATTACCAATATAGTGCATCAAAGCTATCTATGTTAGAGATTCTAGTCATCCTTCTATACCTCATTTCTGCTATGCTGTTTTCCTGCCTTTGTTTGTCTACTTTTCTCCTTCATTCTACTGCCTGCCCCACTCATTTAGGGCTTTCTGCCACTGTTCCTAAAATCCTGGTATTTTTTTTTCCTCTCTCTAGAATGTCCTTCAGTTTTCTCTGTAGGGTTGGATTGGTGGCCACAAATTTCCCCAGTTCCTCTTTGTCATGGAAGCCTCTTGTTTCTCCATTAATTTATAGTGACAGTTTTGTAGGGTACATCAATCTGGGCTGGATGTTATTTTCTTTCAAGGCTTGGAATATTTCGCTCCAAGCTCTTCTGGATCTGATGGTCTGTGTCCAGAAGTCAGCTGTGATCCTGATGGGCTTACTTTTATAGGTATTCTGTTTCTTTTCTCTGATGGCTTTTAATATTCTGTTTTTATATTGAATTTCTGGTATCTTGATTATTATATGTCTGGGTGTAGCTCTGTTTTGGTTGTACATGGCTGGAGTTCTATATGCCTCACATAACCGAATGTCATTTTCTTTTCCCATGCTTGGGAAATTTTCCTTAATTATTTCTGTGAATAGCCTTTTTAATTCACCTTTATGTATTCCTGCTTCTTCGTTCATATTTCTTATTCTTAAATTATAGATTCTCTTGTCATCTTCTAGGCTTTGTATTGTTACTGCCTGTTTCCTTGTTATTTTTAAGAGATCTTTCCTTTCATGATCACACATTGCAAACTTGTCTTCAAGTTTTGATAGTCTATCCTTAGTTTCTTTTAAGGAGTTTTGCCAGCTTTCAATGTAATTTTTAATTTCCTTGTAGTCTCTTTGAATCTGCTTCATGTATTCTGTATTTTCTTTATATTCTTTATCGAATGTTTCTCTCCTTTTTTTCTGCTCCTCCCTTCTTCCATCTATGTCTTCCTGAGACATGCTTAGCATTTCTTTTATTACTGTACTCATATCTTGCTTTACCTGATTTAATATTTCAATTTTGAGCTTGTCTATAAGGTCCTGAAGATATCTCTTAATGTCTGTTGAAGCCATGTCTGATGTTGCATGTTTGCTGTGCTCAGTCTCCCTTGTTTTTCCCTCTCCTGCATCAGTGCTCTCAGGGTTCTGGGCTGGGGGCCTCCTCTTGCCTCTCTCCTGTCATGGTCCCGGTCTCCTCCACACAGATGTACAGTGGAGGTCCCAGCCCCCTTCCCTGTTGGCCACGGTTCCTCCAAAGCATGCTTGTGAGGGACATTCGCCCTCTCTTGCCTGCTGTTGTAAGCAGGTATAAGCAGGGGCTGCATATGCTGGCTCCTTCCCACTGGGCCAGCCAAACTTCAGGGGCCTTCACCCAGTTAGTGCATGCTAACCAGCTTTGGGACGGCTCACTGGGTCCTGGCAAGGGACGCGACTCAGTCCAAGCAAATCACACAAATCTGCTCTGGGGAGGGAGCAATCACCTGAAGTCACTGCTGCTCCCAGTTCAGGCTCCTCCTGCCCGATTCCAACATGTTGCCCATTTGGTTGCACCCTTACTGGGGGGGGGGGTCTCATTCCCAGCACTGATCATGGATTACTGAAGGTCCCTTTTCCGGCTCTGTTCTCCATTGGGCTCACCAACCCCTGACTTTAGCATGGCTTTGGCTCCTGTGAATGGCAGTGAGAACAAGTTTGGGCGGCCCTGCTGGCTGGCATGAATTTGCAAATTCAGGCTGGCGCAAACTTGGCGGGTCGCCGTGAAAATGCCTTGTCTAGTAATTTTAACTGTTCCAATTTTAGCTCCAAGACTGCGTGTTTGATGAGCTTTTTTACATTTTAATTTCTTTCTGTTTCAAGAGGATCCATCTCCCTCTGTCTGGATCTCTCCAGGATGTTATATTCTGGCATATGAGTTGTTTCTCCCTGGAGGCTTTGTATTTTGTTGCTCACTGATTGGCCTTCTTTAGCTACACCCATATTATTATTATTTTGAAGGCAGTAAAATACAGTAGAATAAGACAGAACAAAGCCAATTGAGACAGTGTAGTGAAATTGGTACAAAACTTCACAGCGGTTTACCAGGATAACAGTAATATAGATAATAGTATATCTCATTTGCTTCACAATAGTTGTTCTTTCAATCAGGTACAGCAAAATGGAAGGAAATACCAAACTTATAAAAACAATATTGAATAGAACAATACCATTAATCAGAATAGAGCAAAACAGTGATAAAGATATTTGCCTTCTAAGAGATGGTAGAAGGAAATCCCCCATATTTGCTATGTTGCATACGTTGATCCTCCCAAGAGATACTTAGATCTCTGGCTCCCACTTGCTAATGGGGGTGTGTGTGTTTGATTCTTAGCCCACGCACTGACAGGCTCACAACTGCTTTCAAGAGCAGTGAGCTGGCTGCTTGTTTTCCCAGTGTCCCAAGTTCCAACATGGTGTGGAGCTCAGGAAAGACCGATGATTCTTGCTCTGGGGTGGCTGCGGCTTGCCAGACCACAGCCACTTACCAGAGCGGTGAGCTCAGATCTTATCTTCTTTTGGCAAATACATAAATCTCATTGCATTAAACCACATTTATTTATTCTCAGATTGCTTATTGCTAATACAAACTCCATTGTTCAATGGGCGCATTTTTCCATTTGTGAAAATTGGTTGAATGTTATGGGTCAGGAGGGAGTACATCATGTTTTTCTCTGGAAATGTGTAAAAAAAGGTAGATTTTCATTTCATAGCCTTTCAATGGGAACAGGGCAAAGCATACAGCTTGGTAAGCATGCGGCAGGCTTCAGAGAAGGAATGAATGTTATCAAGCTAGGTGAACAGGGTAAAACCATGTGCTATCTTCTCCTTGAGTTCTGAGCAGCCTCTCCCACCACCAAGATAGTCAAATGTCCTGCCAAGAATTTTGTTCCCTTCAAAAATCCAAATAGGACAAGATTTTCACTGTATGTGCTTATTCAACATCATGAGCATATTCCTTTCTTTTTCATAGGGCACTATGATATGTGAAGCTCCTTGTCACAACAGTAAGTAAAATGCAATTTATGGGGGTCAGCAAAAGATCATTACAGGTCAGCTAATGGTGAGGGTTATTAGATCTCACTAAATTAGTACTCAGCTGCTATGTGATTATTAACATAATTCTTCAACAACGAGTGTCCCAGGAATTTGCAAATATAATATGATAATAAATTCATTACATAAAGAATGTCTGTGTTGAATCATAAAATGCAAACAGTTTCTTAGTGAGTCCATTTGGTCCACTAATAGTTTCTGAGTACCTGTTTCATGTAAAGATCCATTGCATCTGAACAAAACAGTATAGTCTCCAAGAAGCCTATAGCTTATTGAAGAAATCCTTGCTTTAACTACTATGTAGAGGCAAATTTTTCTTACTTTAGGATTGAACTAAAAGGAGACATGCCTGTTCTTAAACTCACTGATTTTAGTAGTATATGTTCATAGTTACCCACCTTTCTTTCCTGTAAATATTCCTTCCATATTTGAGGTGTATTCTTTGATTCTCTCTCTCTCTTTGATTTCTTGGGCTCTACATGGACCTTAATTAAGAAAGTGCTTCATCAGTCAAAATTTCTTTGGTTGCAAAAGATCACAAATTAATTTAAAGTGGCTTGAGCTACAAAAGGGTGTTCAGTGGCTTTTGACCTGTGAAGGGAGTAGGTCTTGCTTCAGTCAGCTAGATCCAGTGGCTCAGGTAATGGCATCAGTATTTAGTCTCTTTCTGTTTCTTTGTTATGCTTTCTGGCATGTTGGTTTTCTATACTGGCACTCCTTTCTAGATTATCTTTACAATACACAATTGTGCAAATGAATAAATTCTCTGTAACTAATTTAAAACAAACGGTTCAAGATTGAATCAATCACTCTGATTCTAGGAAGAGAGGAATTTGGGTAGGGATGGGTCACAGATTGTTATTGGTTGAATTATGACTCCCTCCTCCAAGTTTAAATGTTGATACTTTAACCTCCTGTCCCTTAGAATGTAACTGCATTTGGAGATAGGGTCTTTAAAGAAGTAATTAACATTAAACAAGGTTTCTAGAATGGACCCTAATCCAATATGACTGGTGTCTTTATAACAAGAACAGATGAAGACTCAGATACACAGAGAGAGATGATCATGTAAAGACTCAGGGACAAGATGGCCATCTATGAGCCATGAGGATTGGCCTCAGAAGTATCAACTCTGATAATACCTTTATCTTAAACTTCCAGCCCCCAGAACTGTGACAACGTAAGTATCTGTTCTTTTAGCTGTCTAGGCTACTGATTCATTATGGCAACCCTGGAAAACTAATGCACAAATTTAACTCTAGAATTTGGGGAAGGGTAAGTTTATTTAGTCCCGTATGAACCTCCCTATGAGTAGGAGAGGGTAGGGTTCCATCAGATGGAAAAATAGTGCATAACTGGTAGGGAAAAAATGACAAATCATTCACCTGTGGGTTAGATTTATAATAACTAGTAAACATTCATGATGCATTAGGTCTTCAGATCACCTGATATTAATACAACAATCCTGCAAGGTAGATATGATTTTGCTTATTTTCCAGGTGCATAAAACATACACAGGTTAAGTGAGTTACCCAAGAATATGTAATCAGTAAGTGACAGAGCAAGGATTTACTCCACATCCATCTGGCTCCAGGACCTCAGGTTTCTCCTACTATTTTTTTGAGAACCAGTAACTTCTAGTAGTAAATTCTATTGCTCTTCTTTCTGCAGGATTGGAAAAGCTCTTGCTTGAGGCAGAGGAAGGGTATGTATTTAGATGTTAATTAAGGAAATTTCTCAGTCTACAAAATTCACAAGTTCATTTTCAGTGCTGTTTCTGTTTTGGGCAAACCTTTTCCTGATTCAAATTAATTAGAGTAGCAGAATATGAAATCCTTGCTATTGTGCCTTAAAAATGCCCAGTGACTTATCACCTCCCCATTCATGACTCCTAAAGTCTAAGAATCGGAACCCAAATCCTCATTAAAGTGGCAAAATGAACAAATCCACCAATTCCTCTGCTTTTGCTTCTCTTGTGTGTTTACCATGATTTTTTTTTTGTCACATGATTAGCAGGCAACTCCCAGACCTGGGTCATAAATTGGCTACTGGATCATGAATTAATATCTTCAGCTGAGCTTGACAATGCAAGCTGATATTTGAACATATGATGGGAAACAAGTTCAGAAAATATCAGACCCTTACACGGTCATCACATGTTAATCTCCAGCTGGGTTTGATATTTCTGTTGAAACCATCTGGTTACCCTCTTATAAATCTTAACTTGTCTTTCATAGTACTCATTTATGGCAAGAAAGGGCAATTCAATCCAAGCTATTCTGAAAACAAAATTCAAGAGTGGTGAATATCATTTGTTTCCTTGTGACATTGAAGTTATCAAATTTTGTAAAAAAATTTTAATAATTATACAATTTCAACTAGTTAAAAAAATGTTTGAATGATCATCTCCCTTCAACACTGGTGTGAATTCTTTTCTACCACATCTTTCTTGGAGGCTCAGTCTCTTGAGGGTCCCCTAGATTTGAATGCTTGTCACAGTCCTTGAATGGACAGGTTTTTTTCTTAAAAACAATGAGTCCTGTCAAAGAAAATCAGTCTCTCGTCAACTGTCTGACCCTGGTGCATATACAGTGTGACTCAACTGCAACATGTGATTGAAACTCTCACATCAAGATTCCATGAAGTTGATGCAAGTGCTGTTGAAACTTGCTTAAAGAACAGACAAAATCACAGATGACCCCTGAGAATCAAGCAGCTTCAGTGTCAGTGTGAATATTCCGCTGGAATTCAACAGCTTTGGCCATATTGGTTGTCATGGTGATTACTGATTGGTTGACACCTGTGTCATACTGGTTATTCAATATTTTTAATATCATCCCATGAAGAATTAACAAATGAAGAAAAAAATGTGACAAGGAAAGTGACATGGTGAGCACTTCAAAAGAGAAAGATTTAAATATCAAAAGCTTCAAGAGGGCCTGTGGAAAAATTGGTAAAGCCCTTGAATATTTTTTTTAACAACTCTTTTGTTATCATGCATTAAAAGCCAAACCTGAAATGAAGGATTTTTGCAGAAAAATTACAGCAAAAAATCTACTACTTAATTCATTTTTCTGTTCTTTATCATAATTTATGCATGGTTGAAATGGTAATTTAAATTTTGTTATTATGATAAAGCTAAGTTTCTTTTATTTAAAGATAGCATTCCAAATCACCCCCTTCCCACCTCCAAAATTTGCCATGATAATGTGAGCTTTAGTATTGAGTCACTTTAAATGTTTTCCATTAAGACTGATATTCATCACAGGGATGGAACTAAGAAAGCCGAGAAAGAAAATCCATCCCTTCTTTCTCATGGGATTGTTTGGTTTTCCTCTTTTATATCTTACCATGGTTGCTCTACTTCTATGTTTCTCTCCTTGTTTGCCTTTTGCTCCCTTGTGTTGAGCCGTGATGGTTAATCTTGATTGTCACTTTGACTGGGTTTGGAGTAACTTGGGAGATTAACAAAGCATTATTTGTGGGTGTCTCTGGATTGTCCATGGAGGGTGTGATGTTGGGGTTGTGTCTGGTCCTTAGCCCCTTTCTCTTGGGTTTTTGCCTGATCTTTGCTTCCCAGATGCCATGATGTAAGCAAGCAGCTTTCCTTCCATTGTGTGTCTGCCTTGGAGCCAGCTGACCATGGAGTGAATCCTCAGGAACTGTGAGCCTAAGTAATACTTTTCTCCTTTAAGTTGTAGGTGTCAGGTATTTGGTTCTAGTGTCAGGAAACTTAACCAGTACATGAGCCAAGACATTCCTGTTTCATACCATGTATTGTGCCTCTCCAGCAATATGTTCTAGGACCAAGGTTACCTCTGACCCAAGAGCAGGTATTGCATAGACTGGCCGAAGACTAGACTTCATGGAAACAACAATGATGCAGTTCATGAAGCTGGACTAATCAAGTTAACTCTCAAGAATCTCTGATTAATACAATTGGACCTAGCTAGACAGCATAGTGGCCTGCTGGTAAAATGATGCAATGCAGTTGTGATGGATCAAGTGAAAGCTTCAGGAGTGAAACTGTGTAACCCAGCAGGTCCAAGGTATTGACTTAGGGTCCTCACCCACTGCTCTTAACTATGTCACATACTGTATTTTGGGCAATTATTTACCTTCCTTCTGGTGAAAATACCCTAAATTTTCTGAAATATGGGAAGAATTGATTTTATCCTGGGTATAGGGTGATTGTGCGACCCAGCTCCAGCCAAGCTATGTAAAGAAGCTTTCTCTTTATGTGCTGTTGGCCGTAATGGTTATTTATTGGGGGAGCACACTGACCAACTTGGGGCACTAAGCATCAGGTGAGGAATCTGTATCATACTGGCTATTCAATATTTTTATTATTAGAAAGTATTAAAGTATTGCTTAAAGTATTAGAGAAAGAGACCCTCAGAAGGTGTGTACCTGAAGGAAGTTACTGGTGGTCACTGTTGAGAAGTGAAGTGACATAGAGGAAATTAGGCCTAAGAAGTGAAGAGAAAATAGGTCCGGCTGACCATACATGAGCTGCGCTATGTGGTCATGCCTAGAACCAGCTACCTCAGACTTCAGACACCATTTGTCTCTTTGTTTAAGGTGATTTGACTTGGACTTTATGTCACTTGTTACCAAAAGAGCCATAGCCTATATCCCATGTTATTTTATTATGATAATTATAATCCTTTTTAAAAGTTTCAAGATTGTTTTTCAGCCATCATTCTTTTTGATTCTTTCAACAACCATGTAATGCAAACAAGGGAAAGACTATCATCTTGATGAAGACTGGTGCCGGACCTGCAATGTTTTCTCAAGCACTTGGAAAACAGAGAGTGAAGATTGCCTTCTGAGAGTTAAATCATGAAGTCAATATATTATAGATCAAAGCAGAGCTGTGCAAAGTCACCTTAAAGATGGCTCCCAGGCCTGCAAGACTGGGCTGTCACACAGTTGCATGCATTAGCATATTTAAAGAGAGCCTGTAGCCATCATGACCCACCACAGAAGCCTGGAGGACACAGAGTTGCAAAGACAGCTTCTCCAGTGGACAGCAAGTCTCAGGTTTTGAATCATTCTTGCTTCACTGGCAAGGCTAGATTTAGAGAAGTGCTTTCAGGTACAAATTGTGTAAAAGCAGATTGATAACTATGGTCAAATGTGGTTTGCATTTCTTTGCCAGCCCTTTCATTTTGAGGACAATATCTTTCCCTTTCCCTTGGATCAGGGTCACTTTTCAACTTATTTTAAAAAAATAGAAAGAAAAATAGAAGCAATGCTATGTAATTCCAAGGCTAGGATGCAAGAGATGCAGCTTCCACTTTTGTATAGTGGAAGGCTCCCTTGGGAATCCATCTTCCATGCTGTGAGAAGTCTAAGTCACATGGAAAGGCCAACCTCCTGGTCAATCGTCACCACCTACTGTTAGCTATAGGAATGAACTATTTTGGGAATTCCAGACCATTTGAACTTCCAGTAGACTGCATCCCAGTCTATACTCTGTGGGTTAGGGTGACCTCATAGCTGGGTCCAATCAACTCTTAGAATTACGGGAGCAAGTGACTAACCTGTTATGGTTTGGGGTGATTTGTAATAGTACAGCACGTAACTGAAACAACTACCAATGGTTTAAACAACAAACTTGTTCAATCATCTTCTTTAATGTAAATTTTAAATATAGGAAGTTTCAGATTTGGTGCAGAAGATCAGCTATGCTATCAATCATTTACACTCTTTCTTCCCACTCCAAAGTGTTGAGTATTCATGCTACTCATGATTATAATTTCATAGCTGCAATATGGCTGCTGCACCTCCAGTTATCACATTTATATTTAAAGCAGAAAGAAAGTGACAGAAGTTGTACCAGTTAGCTCTTCTTTTGCCTCTATCCCTTTCACCAGGACATCAAATATCTTCCCCAAATCGCCTTCTCATTAGAATGTGAATGCCTCACTAGAATGCCTTCTCATTAGCCAGATGTGGCCACCTTTAGTTACTTTAGTTGCAAGGAAAGTGAGTATAAATTTATCTAATTATGACAGAGTAAAACTACTTTGGAAAGGGTTGACAATGGCCCTTAGGAAGCAACCAAAAATCTCTTCCATGGGATGAGCATGTAATGTAACTTGTGATAGTTCTGATCCTACCTTTTCCTTGAGACACTTGCTCCTAGCCATTCAGATCTAGTGCCACTAAACACTCAGTGAACCACCCATCTTTCTTTGCCCTTATATCATTTATTTCCTAAGCCTGGTCTCCTTATCAGGAGGGAAAGTGCTGGCTGTATCTTTACAATAGTCATTTCTCTTTGTAAATGAATGAATTACTATCTGCTTTCTTTATACATCATATCAAAATATGGCTAATGTGAATCTAACTCTGAGAGATGTGTGGTTTGAGAAATTCAAGTTATTATGTTTCTAAGGATCTGGGTAAAATCACCCAACCTTCATGCAGTCACATGAATTTTTGCGGGGAGACAGATCACTGTTTCTTTTTTCTGGTGGAGAGGCAATTGGTGCTTGGGGAAAGACATCTGGAATTGCTGCAGAGATGAAGATAAATAGAGCTGACTACCATTTTTTCTGCTCCCTGCCAAACACAGAAAACCCCTTAATGGCTTCATGAAAGTATTTGACCTTACATCCCCAATGTTATGGTTCTATACATATTTTAAATAATTTGGCCATCACCCTCAACAAAGCAGTATAATGGTTAAGAACATCAGCTCAGTCTTGTCTCTCAGTTCCACCACACATTGATTGTGTAGCCTTGGGAACTATTTCCTTCTTTGTGAGTCTCAGTTTTAAAGACATTTTTCCTGTCTTTAAAATGGACTCAACATTCAGATTTCACTTTGCTATGTTGCTGTTAAGAATGACAGCTTCTATACATGCAAAGTGCTGGGCACAGTCTCTCACTGGAGTTGAGCAATTGCTACTTATATTTTTATAGATCTTGAGTTGCAATTGTAGGTCAGAACTTGTGGTCACCCAGAGCTGTGCTGTCTTCATCCTTAAAGCCCCAATTCATACATTCTGTAATTATTCAGCAAATGTCAGTGATGTGCAAAACACTACACTACACTGGGCATTGAGGGTGGCAAATAAAAGAAATGTAAAAGATGCTTCTGGAGCCCGGGGAAGGTGCAAGCTGGCTGGAGAGGTGATATATAAAAACATGAAATGGTTAACTAACCATGCATAGCATATCAAGATGATAGAGTGGATAGGAGTGCAGTAAAGTTTGCTTCAGTCCCACTTGTCTTCTCCTGGTGTAGTGGAAATAGCTATGGACTTGGAGCCGGATGGCCCTCCCTGGGTGCTCCCCAGTCCAGGCTGGGTTAGGGATCATCATCTGGCCCTGGGTCTTCCTTAGCAGAACCATGCTGAAGTGTAATTGTCTGTTTCCTAGTCAGTCTCCTCCACTGAAATGGGAGCAATGTTGTCACTCATTCATTTGTTCATCCACTGAGCAAATTGATACTGGGTATCTGTTATGTGCATTGTCCCGGGCAATGAGAACAAGACAGCCATTGCCCATATCTTTGAAAACCTCAAGATGCAGTTATGCACAAAGTCAGGTGATGGTAAATCCTGGGAAGAATATAAAGCAGGATGAGGAGTATTGTGGGGGTGGAGATGCCCTGCCCACACACGCTTCCAGGGAAGTTCTTACTGTTGAGCTGCAGGGATCATGGCCAGCAGACAGGCCCACCAGCTGCCTCCTTTGGGGGGTCTCCTCAGCTACAGGGGTCACTTTTCTCAGGCTCAAGTCCACCCTTCCTGCACCCTATGACTGAGGTAGGAGGTAAGGCCACCCATTCTCTACAGTGACTAGGGACACTGATGGGCAATGATTGCTGTGTAACTTCCACAGGGTAGATGAGACTTTGTCAGGCCTGGGGAGGAGGTAGACTCTTGGAAATGCAGCTTCAGAGGCAGCTGTAAGTTCATGCATGCAGGGGCATCTCTACCTTGGATCCCTAGTGCTGGCACATGGTAGGTGCTCACTAAATGTCTGCCAACCCTAACTGTGTTCTCATTCCTTCTCCCTTCTTTTGTGTGTGGCCTCAGGTTACTGAATATTCTAGTACTTCAGTTTCCCACCTGCAATCAGCAGCATGGATGGAGCTCCTGAACTCTACTTCAGAGCTCTTACTACCTTACATTTTCTTCTAGCAATCCCTCCTCTTTTTGCTCTCCCTCCAGGGCGGTGGAGAGCACCTAGTCCCACCTCCAGGCTCTCGGCAGATGGTTCCCCCTAGAAGAGAGGATGTTCTTGCCAGCTCATCCGCCAATCCTGTAGTCTCTGAACTGAGAAGCAGCCATGTGGGGGGTGGGGATAGGTGGAGGAGCTGGTAGAACCAGGAGGGAGAGTTTGATTATGCTCCTCTGATAATAAATAAACCTGATTAAGGCATCCCTGGCCCTGTGGGGATGGATGCTCCTTTGGTGGGCCTTATTGCTTTGATAAAAGCTGCAGTATCTGAAAATTGTCTCGTGTGCCTGAAAACTCCCATTTTATGACTTGCACATGCCTGGGATAAATTGCTTTTGCAGTTTGGTTATATATAATTCAGGTCCTTATGTATGCTGGGGGGATGCCTACCACTCTCCCGTAATGATTTATTCATTTGGGAGAAGTGAAGTGCACCCACTGGGCTCTGCCTGTACTGCCTGCCAGTTTGCAAGGTTGGCGTTGCAGGCATATCTTGGATTCGCCTTGACAGGGAGGAGCTACTTTGGAAAGCAGTTTTCCTGGAAAACAGAGATGCCCACGCAAGGGCCATGAGTCCATCCAAGGCTTTCTTTAGGGCTGTCACCAGCTGAGCTAAGGGCTTTGCAAGTGTGACTTACAGCTTTCTCACTGTCACCTTGGGGATTTTTTTTTTTTTTTTTGAGACAGGGTCTCACGGTGTAGTTTGGGCTGGCCTCGAGCTCACTATGTAACCCAAAGTAGCTCCTGCAACTGAACTCACAGCAATCTTCCTGCCTCTGTTTCCCAAGTGCTGGGATTATAGATGTGTGCCACTTCTGGCATCACATTGGGGATGTAGGGTACTTGGGTCCAGATCTCACTAATGAGGAAATAAGCCTCAGAGAAGTGTTAGGTCTTGCTTATGATCTTCCAGCAAGCAGGGATGGGATCCTCACATTAGTGAGTTGGTCCTCACTTGTCCCTTCACACTTGAGCCAGCTGCTTGCATACCTATGGACTCACTTCCTCTTTGGCTCCACCCAGAAAGATATAGTTCTTTTATTTCTCTCTTTTATATAGAGGAAAATTGAGGCTCAGAGAGTTGAATGGCTGCCTACGTGGACCACTCTGGGAATTGAATGCCTGGCAATTTAACTCTAATGCCTGGAATGTAACTTTTGGTTTACATTCATTCATTTGTTTGGTTGTTTCTCTGTGCCTCAGTTTACTTATTTATCAACTGGGAATAGTATTATTGCCTGTCTTAAAGGATTACTTGGAGACTTAAAGGAAGGATGAGAAAATTAATTAACACAGTTAAAGTGCATAGAACAGTATCTGGCCCAGAGAAAGCATGCAATAAATTTTAGTTATAATAACAATTATTTTATCATTCACTTAATTATTCTTTCATTCCACAACTATTGTTAGTCTGCCTATTGTGTGATAGGATAGTAAAGAGGTTGCCCAGGGGCTTATTTTTGTTCTTATATCTGCCCTCCTCTTACAGATGGGAAACAGTTTTGAGAGATGAAATAAATTCACTGTGTCCTCCCACTTAGAAGGTGAGTGAATTCCATTTTCCAAAGTAGGTCTAAGTGCATTTGTTTATTCTTTTTTTCATTTATCTGATACTTTTTTAAAAAATCAAGAATATATTATGTGTGCTTTAAGCATTGCATATAATTTTGTTAACTAAATTCATGGGTGAATACAACAGTGGGCAAGGTTAGTTCTTGTTCCAAAAACACATAGAATCTTTGCAAGTGACATAGGCAAGCAGACTGGAAATGATTACATCTTGTGAATTATAAGATGCATGTTTTTCCACGTGTTAATCTCTAAAGTCAGGATGCATCTCACTGTCTTGAAGGCAAGCAATGGTCAAGACTAGGTTGACATTGCCAGGAAATAAGAGCAGAGCTATCTTTGAAGAATTCTTGTATCTCTAATGTTCTTAATGGTGTGGAAGATGATATCTTGTAGGAAAACATAGATCTTGGCAAGTATAATTTAAAAATTTTTTATTTAGAGACTGAAAATGATTATTTAGGGATTTGTCTGGAATTTGCATGACAGATACTTTTGGAATATCCTAGACAATATTTTTTTATTTCTGTTTTCTTCTTTTTGAAAAAGTATGTGCCAAGTGATATGATTTGTGATAAGAACTGATATCTAAATATATCTAGAAGTGCTTTTTGAATAAGGAGAAATAAAAATTCTAAGTGATAAGAAAGCATTGTGACTCCTAGAGGTATACCCAGGAGAACTGGCAATATATGTCTGCAGAAAAACACGAAACAACTGTTTATAGCAACATTATTCATGATAGCCAGAATGTGGAAACAGCTTGTGGTGTCCACTGACAGATTAAAAAAAAGTGCTCTATCCATACAGTAGGATATTATTTGGTCATAAAAGGAAATAAAGCATTGATAAGACATGCTTCAGTGTGGAGGAACTTTGAAAACATTGTGTTAAGTGAAAGACGTCAGCCATGTAAGTCTGTTCATTGTATGATTCCACTCATGTGAAAATCTGGTGAGAGGAAATCTGTAGGTAGAAAGTGGGTTAGTGGTGGAGGCTAGGGGGAGGGGAGTGAGAGCTCATGAGTACTGGGTTTCTTTGAGTTGATGAAAATGTTCTAAAGCTGGCTGTGATGATACTTGAAGAAGAATCTCCCGTGCTGTGTGGCCATCAAAAAGGGAAAGGAACGACAAGTCCACTTGGGCACTGAGAAATCCTTCTGTCATGGCTGGATTTTCAGACAAATTCACAAGCAGCTTCAGAACTGCATTTCTGGTCATTAACACGTGGAACAGGTCTGCGAGGTAACCGCTCGGCATGGGCTGGTGCTCATTGGTGATTGTCATGTTTGTCATCGTCTCAGGCTGGCCAGCTGTGCAGCAGAGTTCAGGGCACCAGAAAGGACATCCTCATGGATTTTACTGATGAATATCTTTATCTTGATTTGATTGTCAACATTCACAGTCAGGTTATCTAGTGCATTTAAAGCTTTCTCTTTAATACTGTGGTTTGGACTGTTGATTTTATTTCCAACAGTTGGAATACCACCCAATTCATGAATAATAGCTTTCGGTTGGTTGAAAAGCCCTCACTGTTAACCAGAGTGATCAAGGCTTTTTCTGTAATTATAGGATCTTTAGTGGACTTGAGCAGGAAAAGGAGTTTCTAAAGTTTTTCAGCATTTACGACATCCTTGGATGAGTCATTGGGTAAATCTTCTGTGGACCCTGAGGGGGTGGAGCCTGAGAGGCAGAAGCTAGTGCCCATATCCAGCGCCAGGCCCACTGCCCTTAAGCTGCAGGCCACACACTGCCCATGCTGTGCTGCTCGATGGAGTGACGAGGAACCAATCTTCGTCTTATTTCTTAAGGTAACTCACATGAATGATGGTGGTTTAGACCTGGTGTCATACAGCATAATGCAATGTGGTTGATATTCTACTGGCATGGGGGGAGGGGATGGTGCCATGGGGCAGGAGGGCTGGGGAGGCATCGAGACGTGTTTAGGGGTGCAGGGAAAGCTTCTGAGAGGTAGGGTGTTAGGAGATATCTAAGCTGAAGCGATGAAGGTGAGTAGGAGAGGGGAATAAGAGTGACCCAGACAGAAGACAAGGGCCTATTCAAAGGTAAGAGGGGAGAATGTCCTGACCCAAGGACATGGCATTTTTGCAATGTGAATACCTAAAGCTATGCTCAAGGGTAATGCAAACCTCTGGCATGCGCATCACAGCAGGCGCGCAGAGCCCTGTCTGTTGGCGTGTGAGCCAAGTTGCTCCAGCATTGCCCCAGTATCTGCACATGCACATATGGATCATGCTTAGGCTTGGAAAGGAGTGGCAGAGCCAGGCAGTAACGTTGCCAGAAGTTTGGGCTCTTAGTCTCTAAAACTTTCACTATCATTGCTCTGGGTCTTTGAGGGCCGCACGGCTGAGTGAGGTTTGATGTTTAGCACTGCGGCTATAGTAGTACAGCTCATTGTCCCAGGTTGGCTTCAACAAATTTTCTCTCAGGTGTCTTCAAAGAGAGGAGAGAGAGGGAGGATAGAGAGTCACTTCCTGATGGGGTTTGAAAAAGTAGGAGGTTGTGACAGTTTCTGACCTGCTGGTGGGAGGGTAAATCACACAGCCTTTCCAGGCTATTCATTAGGCCCCTAGGGAAACAGTCATGGTGATGCGTAGCTGTCTGTTTTCCCAGACATTTTTTTAAACACACCTGTGTAACAAGTGGCAGGTCTTGGATCAGTGGGGACAGGTGATGGGGTCGGGATATGGTGGATTCTAGATGACAGCACCATAATCAAGGGGGTCCTCAAGTGACTACGTGTGTCATCAAGGGCAGACCTGGGTGTCAGACACATGTGCTTTTAAGACAGCACTGTGTCCTGACCTTGGGCAGAGCTGTGACAGCCTCTGTTTCCTCATGTGTACCGTGGGGATGATAATAATGGCACCGGCCCTGGGGTCGGGGGAGGAAACGCACTGAAAATCAGTGCCGGGAAGGCGCAGCTCAGGAATGGGTGCTTTAGTGATTATTTTGTTATGGGACTAAGAAAAAGGATGCGCTTGAAGGCTGTTCAAGGATACGGGAAGATGATCAAGATCTGTCATTGAGTGACAGTATGCAGTTGAGGAGGGACCTCATTTCCCTGTGTATCTGTGTAGATATATTTTACTGATTTTTTCCTTGGTGCTGTAAGAATTTCCCCAAATGAATGGATGGATGGATGAATGAAGACTGAATGTTGTGGGAAGAATGGGAGGCATGTTTTGTTTTGCTTTCCAAAGAGGTGCATTAAGGACATGCATATCCTCTCAAGAACACAGAGCAACCCTTGGCCCCACCTTCCACTGCCCATGAGGGACCCCTCACCCCTGTCCCAGAGCAGAGGGCTCCAGCCAGCTGTCCTTTGGATGTGATCTGAAACATGGCACAGGCTGTGCCATCTAAAGATAGGCTAGAAGCCCTGAGCCTGTGGCTGTCTTAGCCCCTCCCATCCTGGTGAGGCACCTCGGGTCACAGAGAGCCAAAGTCAAACCTGGCGGAGCTGGAGGAGGCTGCCCTGGATGGGGGCTTTTGTTGTGGCTCAGACTTGCAGCCCAGGCGACTGTGGTCTGGGAGCCTGGGGTTCATGTGCTGGAGCTCTTGTGTGTGTGTGTATGTGAGAGAGAGAGAGAGAGAGAGAGAGAGAGAGAGAGAGAGAGAGAGAGGTATTTCTGCTGCTTCTGGGGAGTTCCCTGGTTTGTGTGTGCTACAGGGTCAAGGAGGGCAGGAGGGACGGAGGAAGGGAGCGGGGAAGAGAGTGCCAGGTGTTCCTAACGACTGAACAGCTGTCATGGCCCCAGGCGGCCCATTTCTTTTCCAAACTGCTCAGGGAGGAGCCAGAGCAGGGCTGTCAAGTCCACTTCCTTTTTCTGTTTCCACTGCTGCCACCCTGACCCATTCTGTCAACCCTTCTTTCCTTTTTGGATGTTTTTCTCCCTTTAAAATTGAGGTATAACACATGGCAGAAAGCATACAGGAGGATTTAAGCACACAGCTTGATGAGTGTTACACACACGTTCATAGAACCATAGATCTCTCATAGAGAGATCAAGAGACAGAGTCTGTTTCAGACCCCAGCAGGCCCTCATATCCCCTCCCGGCCCCACCTCAGTCTGTGCTACCACAGCTAAATGCTGCCTGCTTAGAACTTCCTGTAAATGGTTTTTGTGCCTGGCTGTCAAATAGGCTCTGTCAAATAGACTCTGTTTTCTTGCTGATGGCCTCTCCTTTTTCACTGCTGTGTCATATTCTGTATCATAGTCATGTACTACTCTTTGTTTATATTTTCTACAGTTGATGGGCTCGTGGCTTGTTCCGAGTTTGTGGCTTTGATGAAAAAGTGTCCTGTGGACACTCCTGTGTGTGTCTTTCAGTGAACATAGCCTTTACTGCTACCATTGTTTCTTGCATGGACACTCTAGGCTTTTTTCTAGTATTCCAGCAACTTCTATTCTTTCCCTCCTTAAACCTGCTCTCTGTATAACTGTCTGTGTGATCTTAAATGACATTGAGTGACTCAATAGCTTGAGCCTCCAAGGGCTTCCTATGGCCTATAGAAACCTGGTGTGGTCTGGCCCTTACCTGCCATTCTTGTGTTTTTTTGAAAATACACTTTCTCTTTCACCACACTTCAGCTGTTCCAGCTTTCTTTCTGTTCCTTGATGGCATAGCTGTCTCCCAGTTTGCACCAGTTGCCTTCTCTAAACCTCCTTCCACATTGGTTCCTTCTGATCATCCAGATCTCCTCCTTAGCAAGATCTTCCCTGGCAGGCCCTCAGAAAGCATCTCCATAGTCACTCGTCAGCATTTCCAACCTCTGACGTTCTTGCCTCTTTATTCCATGGAAACAGAGGATTTGTTCCATTTATTCACACCTGTGTTGGTGATTAGCTCTGTGCCTGCAATGCTGTCATGCTTGTGAATGTTTGTTGAGTGAATGAATGAAGACACTACTTGCAGATAGCTTGCCTGGGTTTGAGGAAAGGAGATGGTCTGGATTAGTGTGGACAACCTTCGAGCTCCACTGTCAGACTGCTGAGCCTGAGGTGAGTCCTCTCCTTTTACTAGCTATATCATTGTAACCCTCTCACCCCTCCATGCCTCAGTTCTCCCATCTGTACAATAGAAGTAGTAGATTTTTCAGGCATCTGGAAGTGACTGTTGCTGTTTACAGAATATCTGTTTCACAGGACAACTGTAACATTGCTATTTTACAGACGTAGGCTGACAGGAAATTGGTTGAGTGAAAAGAGGCTCCTGAGACTGCTCAGATCCACAGGTAATGCATAGAAGTACTTGGATTTGAACCCAGGCCGGGCTGACCTTGGAACCCCCATAAACCCCTACAGAAAGCACCCAATCTGAGAATGAACTGAGATCCTTGCTCTGATCGGGTGGTGGCATGTTGAATGCTTGTGTGACAGTAGGACTCCACTACTGTATCAGTGGCTCCATAAGGTTTGTAAGACATTATTGTCTGATTGTTTCTCTTGGTTCTCTTAGAAAGGCTGGGCGATGGACAGGGCCAGTAGAATTTCTGTGACAGGTGAGGGTTCTGGAGTCTGAGATCTGCCTCCCATCGCATTTTGGTTCCTTTATACCCTGCCAGCCCACAGCAGTTTCAGCATTCTTATGTCTTTTGCCTTGTTGTTTTCTCAGTTATGCATTTGTTCATGCTGCCTTTCCAGTTTTTAAAATCTGCTCTTTTAAAAACCAAAAAGCTTGGCCTATCCCTAGGCAATGTTACCAGCAAACTCATGGTTTAATATTCATTAGACAAATATTTATTGGGTACTGTGTATACCAGATACTGCTTCAGACATAGAGAGCACAACAATGCAGCAAAATGTAAAACCACTGATCTTGTAGCAGGCGAGACACACATGAATGAAGTAATGCATTTACACAGTGTTAGGTGGCGATAAGTGATGTGAGGTAAAACAAAACAGATGAAGGTAGAAATCAGCAGGGTGACTATATACAGTGACTATATACATCAATTTTCTGATGCACATAAAATCAAAGCAGGACTGTTAGAAGAAAAATGTCCACTCAGTTGCATCTGGATTTCTCCTCTGTCACCAGCATCAGGTAAAATACACATTGCTATTTAGAAAACTTCTCAACAGCCTCAAGAGGAAGGCAGGTCCGGTGGAACCACCATATTTTTACTGAATGGGGAGATAGGTCCTAAGATGATGTAGTTAGGGTTTACAAGGGAAAAGATTTAATATAAAACACATAATTTATAGGATTATTTTATAATATTCACCCAAAGAGTCAAATGCAAGAGTTTGGGAAATTTGTCCATACACTAGAGACCCAAAGAATCCAGCTGAGGGCCTGGATCCCAAAGCAATGTTCTGCATGAAGCCAGCTGAATCCCTGTAGCCCATGGCATTGTCCTTCACAAGTCCAACTGGAGGCCTAGAGCTCATGACAGTGTCTCATGCAAGTCTGTATCAAGGATCTGCACTGTGAAGGCCCAAAGGTTGGTGGTGGGAGCCAGAAAGGGTGCACCAGAGGGATGAAGGATCTGGGCCAGCAGGGATCTTCCCTGGAGCCAGGAAGCAGTGCTCAAAGGAAGGACCAGAGCTCCCCCCGAAAGAACCACAGTCATTCTCAGCGACAGTGTGGTTGTGAGCTCCTCCGGTGATGAGAACAGCTGCGTTCATATCCGGAAAACCAGCATAACGAGCTTCTCCAGAAGATGCGACTGCGCACTATCTCCCCATCCAGCTCTCCTCTTACGCTGTTGGCAAGAATCCTCAGCTGGGCCTTCCACACTCAGCACCGTGCTGATTCAGTTCAGCTGGGTGTTACAAGCTGCCCATTAGTTAATCTGCCACATGGGGTGATTTGCCCAGAATGGAAGTGCTGGAACTGAGCCTCTGGCCATTTTCCAAAGTGGGTATAGATTCTATCCCTCCAGAGAGTTCAGACCTACAATGGATCTAATTTTCCCACACACATGGATGCCTGCATCTCATCTGCACTTAGCCTCCTTCCCGATGGAAACTTCCAGCATCCTTGGAGGGCAGAAGTGTTGTAATTGATCATACTGTTGTCTTTGCTTTCCTACCCAGGCTGAGCTGCTGCCAGAGATAAACAGGCTGGTATTTTAGTGTGGCGATAGCATCTCTCCAGCCCTCCCTCCTTAATAAGCTTCCAGTCATTGGAGGTGGCGATTACCTTATCTCTTTCTACAGATGTCCCCCTTGGCCTCCCAGCCCCTCATGCAGTTGGGTTCTCCAGGGACTAGAATCCCACCTACTTATTCAAGAGGAAAAGAGAAAAACAAGGCCTTTCCACTCACAGTGCAAACATTTCATAACACGCTGGGCTTTTGAAGTGCAAGGCGCCCCATTCAAGGAAGTTGTCTTATTTGACCTCAAAATATCTTCTTAGGTGAGATATCTCTAGCTGATTTTTGTGCTTAGTTTTCATTTGTGCAACATGAAGCTCAGAGACATCAAGTGACTTATCAAGGCTCATACAGCATAGGTGGAGAACAACTTTGAATTGAAACAGGCAAAATAATCCAGAGGTCAGGAGTCTAAGACAGATTCAGAGGTAACTACTTTGCAAACTGTCTTGTGGTTGAGCAAGCTGCTTAATTTCTCTGTGCCGCAGTTTTGCCATCTGTAAAGCTAGGAGTCCTCGAAGAAGTCGTTAGGATTATGATGAAGTTCAAATGAGCTAATTCAGTAAAGGTGCATTTGGGATAGTATTTGACACATAGTAAATTGTCATAAGTGGCCATCATCATCATTCAGTGGAGGGGAAATTCAGTCTCCCTCTTACTGTGGCAATTCCAAAGCGAATGTGGCAGGCAGGGTTAACCGAGAAGATTCTCAAGGGAGATTAATTTCTTGTTGCTCAATGCATGGTGTGTGTATTGGAGCTGGGGAAAGAAATGCAGAGTCCCAGGCCCTGCCCAGACCTGCAGAGTCTAACAAGGTCCACAGGGGTCGCTGTGCACCAGGGTGTGTTAGAGGCGCCTGGCTAGAGCAAGCAGTGAATTAAATTCCCTGTGCACTGGAATTACCTGCGGGAGCTTCCAGCAGTTTAGATGCCTGTGCTCCATCTAAAAGGTTTTGATATCATTGTTCTAGAATTACATTTTGGACATCATTATTTTTTTTAAACCCTCGCTCCCCCCAGTTAATTCTGATGCATTACAAGGATAGGGAATTCCAGGTGTGGCGGAGTGACTTGCTTTGGAGTTTTAAGTTCGGAGTGACTTACTTTGGAGTTGCACAGTGGTCAGTTTGAAGCCAAGGTGTTTCCACCTCCCAGCTGTGTGACCTTGGGTGATTTGCTTAACTTCTTTGTCCCTCAGTTTCTTCACTGTAGTACCAGAAGGTCAATCCTTCCTCCTCCTTCTTAGGGTCATTATAACAATAAAATTAACACTGACTATGTAGAAAAGCCTGGTAACAAGCTCTTGCTAGATGTTAATGACCCACCCTTACCCCACTGTGCCAAATGCAGATGGTGTGCTGTTACAGTTATCACTGTTAGTATTAGTAATACTGGTGGTATTGTCCTCAGATACTAGGGGTTAGGAGATTACTGGGGCACACCATATCTCAGTAGTGATTCCATCTGTCAACACATTCAGACAGCCCCAGCAGAGCTGGTGAAATAATCTTTGATGTCATTTACTAAGCACTGTGTACCAACACTACTATGTCAGAAGAGTATTTCTAAAATTGAATTATAATATCAGAAACTTGGGAGGCTGAGGCAGGAAGATCTCAAATTATTTGGGGTCAGTCTGGGCAACTTTGTGAGACACTGTCTCAAAATTAAAAAAAAACAAGGGCCAGGGATTTAGCTCAGCAGCCTAAGCACCTGCCTGGCAAGTGCGAGGTCATGAATTCAAACCCTGGTACCAAAAAACCCCAAACCAAACCAAAACAAAAAAAACCCAGAAACAAACAACAACAAGAAAAAACAACCTCCTCAAATTAAAAAAAATGAAAATAAAAAGGAGTGAGGATGTAGCTCAGTGATAACCCCTGGGTTAGGACCCCTCCCCCCCAACTAAAGTTATTCCTGCACTTAATTTAGATTGGTGGCTCTCAGCATAGTCTAGAAAGGGTGATTGTGGGAGGCATTTTTGGTTGTCGTAGGTGGGGAAGGAGAGCTGCTACTAGCCTCTGGTGGGGAGAGGTCAGAGTTGCTGCTAATAACCGCTGCTGCCCCCCCAGCTCCTCCCCAGAAACAACCATGTTGTCCTTGTTGGGGGGCTATTTGATCTAACCTGCTCTCCTCCTGGTAGTCTGCTTCCACCATGATTCCTCCATTCCGGGGTTTGTCTTGGAGGGGAGCCAGCTCCTTCTCAGCCCCCACCTTGGGTCACCAGCACATAGCTCTCCTGTCTACCACCTCAGATCAATATTCAGGGGTCCCATTACCCCAGCTGCAAATGGCGCTCATCACGGAGGCTGTAGGAAGCTTGGATGACTCTCCCTCCTCCCTGCAAAATCTTTTGTTCTCTTTGAGGTTAATAATTGCCTTGTTTTCCCCTTGGCTTCACGTTCTACGTACTTCCTCTGACTCAACCCTCAACTCTTTGCCAGTTGTCTGAATTTCCTTTCAAGGTATTCAGACCTGTGGGGTAGCAAGTCCGCCTTTCTGAAGCAGTCTGTCTAGGAGCAAGCTCCGTGTTCTGCAGGAGTTGTTTGTATGTAAGACTCACAACAGCTCTGGGAAGTAGATACTTTTATTACCCTCATCATTGAAAACCTATGTGTGGAATTGGCTCTCAGAGAGGTTGTTTGGTTTCCCAAGATCACACAGCAGTATGTGGAAGAATTTGGGCTTGCTCTGGTTTGAATGTGTCCCCCAAAAGTCCCTATGTGGAAACATCACCCCCCCACTCATGTATTGATGGTCATTGGAGGTGGGGCTTTTGGGAGGTGATTAGGGTTAGATGGGGTCATGAGGGTGGATCACAATGGCATTAGTGGCTTTATAGGGATGAGAGACCTGCACCTGCCCACGCTTGTCTTTCCATGGGATGCCCTCTTCCCTGCCACGCTGCAGCAGGAAAGCTCTCTAAGATGTCTACACCGTAATATTGGTCTTTCTAGACTCCAGCTTCCAGAACCATGAGCCAAATAAATAAATTTCTGTTTAAAAATGAACCAGCCTCAAGGTGGTTTTGTTTTTCTTGGTAGCAACAGAAAATGGACTTAGACAAGACTGGATTCTGGGGCCATGGGACACAATAATTTTGGAGTTCCTCATGTCCCAGTGGGTCACTCTGGGAGAAAGCCCTTTAAAATACTTCTGAAGACTAGGCCCTAACCAACCTCCATGCAAACACCTGCAGTAGCTCATTCATTTCTGGATCTGCAGCACCCACCATTGAGGCAGGTAAGGAGCAAGATTGCTTGTTGAATGAATAAATGAAAAATTATTAGACAGAGGTGGGAGGAGGGAATAGTGACCCTGGACAGGGGATGTGAGGTACTGGGGCTTGGCCAGGATTCTACAGGGAAATTGCTTGACATCTCTGGCCTCAGTGTTGATCTGTGCAAAGCAGAGCTGCGAATGCCTGGCTCTGGGGTTGTATGCAAGCAGCCAGTAGGAGCCAGTAACTGGAAATGCTGAGAAGCCTAGAAAATGTTCACGGAGGACACATGCATCACTCGCCAGGTGGGGGACAGATTCCTGCAAAGCTCCTCCCTCTCTCCTGCTTTCCATCCCTCCACACTCAGTTCCTCCATTCACTCGTTTGCTTGTTCTTCTCTCTTCCACTCCTCCTTGTCTTGCAAGCAAATCACAACAAAATTAATTTACAAAGAAAAAGAAATGCCTCACAGTTGAGAAAAAGATATATTATCATGCAAGCTAGTTCTAATATGATAAAATATTTATACTAATGTGTCATAAAAATTGATTTGCTCTTCTCTTGCCTGCTATCATTAATGGGTAGATGTGTAACATCTTATTTTTGTTACTTCTTTTTCCTCTCTTTCTCTTCTAAAAATGTACAGTTTTATATGACTGAGAGGGAACCGTTCTTCATGAACAACAATAGCAAAAACAAATGCTATTTATTTAGTGCTTACTATGTGCCACTCAGCACCACAGGCCCTTTTATACATTACCTCAGGTTAAGTCACAGCCCAGGAGGTAGGTACTGCCATTGTTCCTCTTTGACAAGTGGGGAAATCGAGGCACACAATGATCATGTCTGTCTGTTCAAGCTCCAACACCCTTCCTCCTCTAACCACTCCCTTTAGCTACTTCTGCATGTTGGGCTACTTCATCTTTTCAGCCTGCAAATAGAGGCCAGGTGTCCTGTGGCTTTTTACTAGGAGAAGACATTTAACATTCATAGCCTTGTCAGCTCACAAAATAGATGTACCAAGAACACTGAATTTCTGCAGTTTGAATTTTGAATGACGATGGAAGCTTTCTGGCCAGGAGGGGAGAAATCCAGAAATTCATTGACAGCTGGTTTTAGGTTTTGGCGATGTAACATTGGCACCAGTGCAGCGGTAGTGGATGAAGGAGCCTCCAGATTAGAGTCTGGGACAGTCAGTCCTTACTAGGCCAGAATTTCTGCCTTAGGAATACAACATTTGTTGATGCCCACATCTTTGCTCCCTGGCACTGTTGTCTGTCTTGAGATTTCAACATCGACTCTTCCTAGCATGATGTGTACTAAACCCTAAAGAGTTCAGGGTCAGTGTTTGGCTGTGGAGAACTCTCAGACCCATGGGGAATCCGAGGACCAACACAGGCCCAGATGCACATGCACACACATGGACACGTGTGTGCAGGCACAGAGAGACACACACAAAGACACACAGTCACACAGAAAGATGATGCACGAATACACAGGTACATACAGACATAGAGACATACAAATACACACCAACATGCACAGATACAGAGGTGCACAGACACACACACACACACACACAGACGTATAGATAAGACTGATACATACTATAGATACCCACATAGGTATAGACACATGGATATGCACAGATATTCAGAGATACAGAGACAAACACACACACACACACACACACCCCTATGCTCATTTGTTTTTTCATTTTTTGAGACAGGCTTTCACTATGTAGTTCATGCTGGCCTTGAACTCATTATGTAGCCCAGGCTGGCCTCGAACTTGTATCTATCCTCCTGTCTCAGCTTCCCAAATGCTGGGCTTACAGGATTACCTAGGGTGCCAGTATGCCCAGCTACTCATTTGTTCCATTTACTGTTCTTTTGAGTTAAATCTCTCCAGCCCTTCACATCAGGACCTGGCACACATGGGTGTTCAACAAATATCTGTAAGAGGAACATGTGCAGTAATGAGTCTATTGTTCTTACCTTGCTCTGTCTCTGAGTATTTTGGCATTTATAGCTTTGGCTTCCCTGGATGTAACTGGAAGAGAGAAATGGAAGGGGATTCCAATGTTCATTTTGGGCAGATACCAACCTCCTTAGCAGGGTTGACAAGGTTTTCCATGATCTGGCTTTTGTTCACTTCTTTTTGCAGCATTTCTTACAACCCTCTGGTATGTTTAGTGATTTTTAATGTCTTCTGACTCACAGAATTTTCGAGGATCTGATGAAAGCTACAGACCTTGTTCTTTAATGTATAGGTGCCTGCATGTTCAGTGTTCTCTATATAATTTCTGGGGGTCTTTAGGGCCATTTGTGGATTTCCAAGAAATGCTGATGGCCTAAGTTAGGAACCACTGCACTGTGTTGTTATATGAGGATGCAGGACTAGGAAAACCCAGAAAAGAGAAGCAACTTGCCTAGGATCATGAATGATGGCATTGGAACCAGGATCCAAGTCTCCGGATCTCAAACTCAGGGCTTTTTCCTTTTCATCCTCCTATGTTGATGAATGAACGCCATGTAATTATTTGATACCATGAACAATTAAATAAGACATTCCCCTCAGCCTTCTCCATCCATCAAGTCCTCAGCACTGGCAGCTCTGTTAGGTGCTCAAACAAGTGATTCCTGGAGTACAGCATCTTTCCTTGTAGTGCAGTGTTTTCTTGATGATTATAAATGGGAGTGATTACAGCAGAGGCCTGTTGCCTGGTCCAGTGAGCATCTGGCATGTAACTGAGAATGTGCACCCTCTAACTTGCAGACTGGAATCAAGACAGCGCTCAAAATAAAGGCCATTTAGCCCAGCAATAGTGATCTGCAATATTAAGAACTCCTAGGTCTAACATTGATGGTGAACCTATGACGCGAGTGCCACAATGGGCTGTTTGTAGCACTGAAAGCTCTGAAAGGTTCAACATCGCTGGTTTTGGAGGTGTGTTTAGCTCATTCTTCAGGGCTCTGTATCTTATTTAATGGCACCACCATTTTCTCAGTTTCTGAAGCCAAAAACCAGGGCAAAACCTAATATATCTCTCTCCTTGTCCCCTCATTTGATTCTGTCACCAACACTTGCCTCTTTTCACTGTGCATCCAATATATCTTTTGTTGTCTTTGCTGCCATTATTTTTACCAGTGAGGTCACTATTGTCTGTAGTCTGGAGAATGGTCACAAAATCCCCTGGATAGATGGCCTGGTGAGATAATAGCTAGTCACTGTGCTTAATTTTTTTTATTTTTACTTTCCACCATTCTGTGTTCTGGCCATAAATGTGTATTAGTTAGGATAAGGCAATGTTATGCTACTATAACAATGAATATGTTCAAGGCAAAAGTTAGCTACCAGTCTCAGTGATGGTCTGGGGCAGCAGTCCTTTGCAATTAGCCCAGCATTTTGGGCTACTTTGATCTTATGTTTCCTCCATATTAATGGATGCTTCTATGACTATAGGAGGGAGAGAGAAAGAGAGAGAGAGAGAGAGAGAGAGAGAGAGAGAGAGAGAGAGAGAGAGAGAGAATTGTTCAGCTGTTCTGAAATGCTTCCACTCTATTGCTTCTTGGCTTTTTGGCTAAGCTCAAATGTGGTACCTGAAAATGCTTCCACCCAGAAGCAGTCTTTTGGTCACATTTTATTGGCCATATCAAGCCACATGATCATGTGTAATTCAAAACAGCAGAGGAGAGATTAGAAGGAGTTATAAGTATTGGTGAGTAGAACTCATATCTAATCACTTTCCCTAGGAAATGGCTGCAGAAGTGGAGCTGCAGGTGATTTGTTGCCTTTTAAATCTAAAATGTTGATCCAGCTGTGAGACAGGGTGATTCAAGAAATCCACATCAGTCAGATTCAGTTCCTCTCCTTCTGCCTTGGACTGGAGGTCAGTAAGGGGAAACCTGGAACAAGAAGAGAGACAGGAAGAGATAAAGGGAGAGAGAAAGAGAGAGGCAGAGAGACAGAGAGAAACAGAAGGAAGAAGAGGAGAGAGAAGAATAGGAAGGAGAAGAAGGAGGAAAGAGAAACAGGGAGGAAGGAAGAAGGAAATGCAGAAACAGTCTTAAGCGTACAGTCTCTGTTCCACCTGTGTAAACTGCAGCTCAGTGAGGTCAGGGCAGGGCAGAAAATCAGCACAGGGCCCAGAGGGACGTGGTACATCCAGGACAGAGGAAGCCGGGGCTAAGGGCAGCAGTCCGTTCCCCCACCAGAACACTGGGCTGATGTGCACATGAACTGCTGGTGGAGAGCAGGGAGGACGAGGGGGTGAGGGCATGGACAGAGGACAGTGGACATCCCTGATGTGTGTGAGTACTCATCTGCAGGTTTGTCTGCCGGGGCTGCAGACACATTTTCTGCATCAGGCTGAATGGAGGCGAGGTGTCATGCAGTGAATGAGGGCTGAGAAAATAGTTTTTCTTGGGATGCTTGAGTCTCCCTTGGGACCATGAATATGCTAGCTTAGTGCTACTGAAACCATCATCCATAGACTAGTGACAGTCCGCAAACGGTTACTGGCTCACAGTGAGTGAGAAATCGGGAGTAAGGGTTTAGAAAGTTTTATAGCAATTTGACATTGCCGTGACACTCAAATGAATTCTCATGGTATTTTGCAAAAGTATAGGTAGGTGATGGATTGGGGGAAAGTGGTCCTTCCTGACAGATAATCTAAGAAGCACTGTGCAGGATTGCTAAGTGGTTTTTCTTATTCCACACAGGTCTCTTCCTAATCTATTTTCATACAAAGCCTTTCTCAAATGCAGGTGGGCTCCTGATACACCTCTGTCTGCAGCCCTCTGATGGTTTTCTCAAGCCCCGCTGGATGAAGACTACACTCTTCACGTTGGCTGCCCACACTCTGTGTGCTTGGTCCCTGCTCACCTCTTGAGCCTTCTCTTCTCTTCCCCTGAAGAGCTTCCTTCCTGGGCACACTTTCTTTCTCAGATCCTCACAAAGAACAGGTTCCACCCCACCTTGGGGCCTTTGCCTGAGTTGGGTTCTCTGTCTGGCACTCTTCCCTCTCCATTTTGGTGGCATTAACACCTCTTCTGCTTTTGGATCACATTCCAAGAGATCACCTCCCTCAGAAAGGCCACCTCTCATGGTGAGGCGCCATGCTTCTTGCTTTGATAAGACCCCATCTCCCTTGAAGGTCCCTGTTAAGTGATTTATGCTGTCTCCCTTCCCCGCAAATGTGTGAGCTCTGAGAGGGCAGAGGCCTTATTTCTGCTTGTGATGACTAAGTTTAATTATCAACTTGGTTGGTTTAGGAGCTGCCTGGGGGATTAGTGAAACACACTCTAGGCATGATTGGGCGGGTGAGGGAGGTGTGAGCTTGTGTATTATATTTGTCTCTGGCCCCTTTCTGTCTAGTGCTGTCCCCTGCTCTGCTTCCCGGCTGCCATGGACTAAGCATCTTTGCTCTGCCAACTCTTTCTGCCATGATGTTCTGACCTCGGAGCCCTCCAACCATGGACAGAATCCCTTGAAACTGTGAGTCAAATTAAATCTCTCCTCCTTTAAGTTGTGGTTGTCAGGTATTGTATCCCAGCAGCAGGGGAGCTGACCAAGACACTGCTGCATCACTGTGTCACACAGGCCTTGCCTGGCTCGTGGTTCTCAGTGGGTGTCAGTGGAATGAACGAATGTGTACAACAGCCTTAGTGCTTGGCTCAGGTATTTGAGACTGTGCAACGTGTGCTTTGAAGGTCAGTGCTTTATTTAGTAAGATAGTTCCCAGGCCTCCTTCCTCTGCCCAGAGTCTGGCAGCCTGTCCCAAGCTCCTGCTGATAAATCATTTTATTGGCACAGCTGGACAGCAAAGGACAGAGTGAGTAATGGGAGTCAGGGACCGTGTCATGGACAAAGGCCCGAGTTGACATGGTAACAACAAGCAGACCCGGTGCGACTGGGCTGTGGTCTGGCCCCTTGACACATTTTAGAACAGGCCCCAGGTCATTTTTCCTCTGTGCTGAGGAGCATGAAAAGGCCAGGGAGGGAACACTGCAGGGGATGGGGGGAGCCCGACTCTACACAAGGTGGGCTGGAAGCAGCTTCAGCCATGGGTGATGGTGTCCTTGTTGGAGGCACAAAAATGCCTTTGAAAGGTTAATTTTGACATAGAAGTTGAGTTCTATCTGAAATGCTCATGACCAGAAGTGTTTCAGATTTTGGATTTTTTTTCTTCAGATTTTGAAATATTTACATAGACACAATGGGACATCTTGGGAAGAGGGCCCAAATCTATACACTGAATTTATTTATTTTTATATATGTCTTATGTAATATGTGAAAGTCATTTTATACAATATATTTTAATAAATTTATGCTTGGAACGAAGTTGCAGGGTGTAGAATTTTCCTACTTGTGGTATTACGTTGGTAATCCAAAAGTTTCAGATTTTAGAACATTTCAGATTTCAAAATTTTGGATTAGGGATGCTCAACTCATATAACATATAATTATTAACTATTAATTTTATTTTAAAATTAAAATCTTAGTTTAGGTTTTATCTTGCAGCGTCGCTTACAATTCCAAATGTAAGTCAGTATTTTCAACAGGAGTCATAATGGGTGTTTCTGTGTGTAGCTGGCATGGCAGACCTAGGAACTCAGCTGCCCAAGTTTAATATCTAGATCCATCCACTTTCAGTTTTGGGAACATGAACAAGTTACCAAATCTATGTGCTACTAAATCTATTTCTTCACATACCAACTGGAGACAAAGATGATCTCTACCTTGTAGGGTTGCTATAAGGGTTAGATGTGATGCTCCGTGTCAGGCATTCAGCATATAGCAAAGAATAATGTCTGGTTTGATAAGAAAAGGAAAACAATTTAGAAGTAAGCAAAAAATAAGTGAAGTCTCCATTTTGCATTTTCTTAGCTACATGTCCTGTAGCTGTGTCTACCTAGGTATACAGGTCTCTACAAATACATGGGGGTAAATGTCGGGTGAGGCAGGTAGGGTACCTCAGAACATAAGGACGCACTCATGCTCAGATTCCTGGTCTGTATTTTCATGGATTTGAATATAAAGATTCCTCTTCCATCTTTGTCTTGGTCTGGGAAGTTTGTATTTGTAATCCTGTGGAAGAGTTATTGGAATTCTGGCAAGTTAATTCCAATCTAACACTTCCAGTGCAACCCACGGCAAGACACTAAGGCATATTTATAATTATGGGGGGATTAAGGGATCCTGAGTCTGGCCATGATGAAGATTTATCGGAACAAAGGCTTCAACCCAGGGCCTAACCCAGATTTCATTAATTCAGCAAAAAGGGAGTATCTTGAGGATGAGTGACTGAGGATGGCAGGAGATATGTGACTACTGTGATCTGGGCTGGCTAGGAGACCTGAAAGCACCTCTGCAATATGCAGAGAGAAGGATGTGCAGAAAGACCGACCTGCGTAACACAATTGAGGTGGCGTCAATGTTTAGGAGGAAGTGCTTCAGTTCTGATGTGAAAACTTTTATGCCCTGGACAGTTATAGTTTCTTATCTCCAGGCTCAAAACTTAGTCGACAGCCCTGGAACCATGGTGGTTTCTTCTTGCCCCTGCTTAACCCTAGTTTGATGGAAATCACAGGATGGGGAAACAGCAACTGTCACCTAACTTCAAAGATTACATGTCAGCCCCGCTGCTATCCCTACTTACCCTGTTTAAAGCCAACTGAAGGAAAAAGGAAATAGCTTAGCCACCTCTTCAAGTATCAGTACATGCAAACAGGATCAGGTTTAGCCAAAGTGTAGGTAACTGCTCTTTATTCAAGGAGAGTCATCCAGGGAGCCCTTCACACCTGGACACGAACACTTTCTTCAGTTTTGTTCCCTGGATGGCTGATTCACTCTTCCCAGCCTAATTCAGACTGTGACATAGATAATGAGGAGGCTTCTGATAATTGCAGAGAAAGTAATTTGGACCAGTCCTTCCATTAGACAGGCTAAATGGAATATATACAAATATGTACACATGTGGGCATGCACAATGCTTTAAAGCATCAGAAAGCTAACAAGTAATGAAATTCACCAGAATCTGTGGATGCTAAAGGTCAACAGAGCTAACACCAGTGTTCCAAAAACTCTGGTTATAATGAGAGGTTAAGAGGCCTAATTTTAATTTGAAGACCCTCACAGTGCTAGGACCACATGGATTGGAGCTCAGGGCTTGCCAAGGAATAGAGGTGTCATGATTTATGTTAGTGGCCCCCAAGCCTCATGCAATTATGTGTTTGTGATTGGATCCTTGTCTAGCGCTTGCATTGGTGGTGTGAGTACTACACTCACCTAAGGGTGGAGCCTGGGTATGATGTAATGGCGGGAAGGAGGCGTGTCTCTCTCTGGCTGGTTTTTGCCTTGTTGTTTGCAGTGGCCATGAAGGGCTGCCCTGTCAGGACATGCTGCCTTGGAGCCCAACTGAGTATGGACTGAAACCTCCAAGAACTGTAAGAAATAAACCTTTCTTTTCCTAACTTTGGGCATCAGGTATTTTGTCTCAACAATGAATAGAAAGTAACTAAGACAAGAGGTCTTGTGAATCCTGTTTAATTTTGTTTATGGCTCTGAAAGGCTTCATCCTAGAAAGAAGGGTGGAATAAAAGAAGATTGACTCTGGGAGAGACTACAGCTCATCCCTGATGTATCTCAGTTCTGCATTTGGATTGAATGACTCCAGATTGCTCATTCCTCTAGGGACTTGAGTGAAGAAAATATGAATTATCCATGTTAGAAATTAAAAGAATCATAGGTATTAAAAAATATTTCCACAAACAAGTTGGAAATGCAGTGTCTAGCATGAAATGAAACAATAATGAGGCACACAAGGAAAAGCAACAAGAGCAACGACAATCAGAAGAAACGGCAAACTAATGAACTGGGCTGGCAGAGTCTCCAAATATTGGTGTTGTCAGACAAGACTTTAAAGTTTCTCTGCTTGCCAAGTTTAAAGAAATAAGAGCCAAAATGGAGAATTCTGGTAGAAAATTACAAATAAAAAGAATAAATTGGAAATTCTAGAAATGAAAACAAGATGACAATTTAAGAACTGAGCAGGTGGGTTGAAGAGTAGATTGGGCTTAATAGGGAGATAAATCAGAAGAAAATATTTTGAATCAAGAAAGGAGAGGCAAAATATTGATAGATTCAAAAGATGGAGGAGAAGGAGGAAGCAAAAGAGGAAGAAGAAGAGGGGAAAGGAGGAGGAGAAGAAAAGAAGAATAAAAGAAGAAAAAAGAGAAGGAGAAGGAAGAGGAGGAGGAGGAAGAGGAGGAGGAGAAGAAGTATCTTACGTACTTCTTACATACATTGAAGTATCTTACATACATTGATACATGTACCAATGTCTGACTGGAACACAGGAGGAAAAGAACAAAGGAACTTGGCTAGAGATATTTGTAGAGATAGATAACAGCTAAAATTTTTCCAAAACATGAAAGCTATCAAGCATAGATGTAGGATGTCCTACAATCTCCAAGCAGAATAAATATAAAGAAGCTAGTATCCAGGAGCATGATAGAAAAGTTGTAGAAAACTGAAACAAAAATAGAAATCACTTCTTACTTGACTTTGGAGTAGATAGAATATTCCCCCCAACTCACTCTGTAGGGAGGTTGGCAATCACCTGTAACAACAAAACTCTACTCCTTATCCTATGGTTGTCTGCTTCTGTAGCTTAGGAAGAGGGAGAGGTAGAGGAATGGGGTGAGAGTTGGAGACGGTAGGGTCCGGTTGTGCTTCTCTTGGTAAGCCTGTGAAGTAGGTGCCTGACCTCAAGATTAGATGGCTGTTTTTAAAGTATAGAGATATTTAAGATCCTGTTCATATTAGCTTTAGGCTGTAGTCACAACTTTATGTATATTTGGTATACACTTATTGAGAACTGACTAGTGTGCCAGGCATTAGGGTTACATCAGCAAACAAAACAGATGAGAATCTGTGGTGTCATTACATTTGCATACTAATGGGCAAGAAGCAGAAGAAAGGAATGTCCAGTATGTCAGATGGTTAGGTGTGACACAAGGGAAAATGGGCAGACAAGAGGGGTAGGAGTGTTATTACGTTTAATAATCAGAGATAAACTACCGAGAAGGTAATGTTTAAGCAAAGATCCACAGGAAAACGAGAGCCAGTCATGCAGACATCTGGAGGGAGAATGGTTCTTACATTTTTTTCTAAGCATATAGTTTAATGAAATATTATACATCACAGGTGAAATAGGAGTTAAAAGAAAGTTTCTTCTATGAACACTGAATCAAATGCTTTGAACAGACTTGAAAACATGAATTGCAATGGAGTGCTATTGAATTAGGGGATGGATATTGAAGAACTGGCAAAAAAAAAAAATCACAAGTTTGGAAGAGAAGTACACTCAGTTACTTCATATCTATCTGTAAAATGCTCCACTGTACAGATGTTGGAATTGGATATCAGTTGTCATATATTATGTTTCTGAATTCCATTAGGGCTCTTGTGCTTGTGCTACCAGACAAGACCACCCTACATCAAAAGATTGGCAAACAAATGACATTGCTTTGTTTTAAGTTAAATGAAAACATTTAAGGAATGAATACATTATGCTTTTTGAGTCTTCCCTTTTGTTTTCTTAAAAAGCTTACCAACTAGTTGTTCTGATACTGGAAGTAAGCCAATTTACTGAATATCTGTGAGCTGAAAGCTATTTTTCAGAAAATCAATGTGTCAGAGTGGCATTCTCTCTTGTCTAATCCCATCATTTTTACCCTCCCTGGAGCTCTCTGCAGAGACCTGGCAGAAGAGAGAAGTTGAGATAATTGAAGTAGATGAATCAAATTCAGGAGACCTAGCCTAGGTTCAGATCATTTTATTAACCAGGAGAACTTAGGCAAAATGTGCCTCTTGGAGCCTTGGTCTATTCATCGTAACATGTGCACATATTAGAACCTACTTGACAGAGTTCCTGTAGGGATTCAATGAGGTTGTGTAGATGAGGGATTTAGTATGAAGAGTGATAGAAAAATATGGTGAATATTTAAATTTAAAAAATTTATTATTAAAAGATATATTGCCATTAATTCTTTTTAAAACACTCCATCCCACTTCCGACACATTTATCATTCTTTTTTTTAAATTTTATTTAAAGAGGGGGGAAACAAAACAGAAAAAAGGGTAGAAACAATACAGAATTTCAAAAAAAAATAAACAGTAAGAAATCACTATTTGATACATTACATATTGTCTTCTTGGATATAGTTGTTCAAGTTACAAAATTAAAGCATACAAAGTGGACATTCAAACAGTGAGGCTGCAAACAGTTCTGTTCACCAATCCAACAAAAACTTAGTAACATGG